>LOEQ01004498.1:63920-77997 GCA_001685075.1 Bramus lutescens
GTCCGGCAGCCTGGGAAGGAGGGGACAGGTCACGGGGTCGAGAGGGGCGGAGTCTCCCTGATGGACACCTGAGCCAAAAGTCTATATAAATAAACTAGCTCTTTAGTTGAGGGGCAGAGCTTAGTGTAGGAACAGGTCATAGTGCAAGGACGAAGAGTTCAATACTGTTGCCGGTGATTGGACAAGAGTTCCAGGTATAGAAGCGGGTCTGAAGGACAGAAATGCCATCCTCCGACTTATTTTTTTTTTCTTCAAGGGCAGGAACAACCCTAAGTTAAATAGGCTTTCTGCTTTTTACATGTTTGCTATGCAGCACACCACTTTATTAGTGATAATGGGTAACCAAAGAACTGACTTGCTGTGTGTAGTTGCTACACCTTTCAAAAGTAAGAGGTCTGTCTTTCCCTGCTTATGCTTTCAAAACTGAAAATTCTAATGATCAGATCCTTCCTCGCCACGAAGAAGTTCAACTCAGATTGGGTCTAAGCAAACCAGAGTCTTACTAGGATTTACCTGCCAGTCATCCCATCGGGTTTGACAAGGAGGAAACGGAAACTTTGGGGCAGCCTAGATAATCGTTGGTGCAGACGTAAGGTGTCCTGTGATTATGTGACGACACCCCAGTGGTGGCGACAACGGGAAGGGCTATAGCAGTCACAGGGGATTGGATTATTCCCTAGGACGCTTTCTTTTCTTGTGGCTCTAGTAGCTCCTTCGGTTTGCTGAGAGTCTCTGTTTGGCAAATGTGTCATTTTAGTGTACTGAGGGAAAAAACCTTCAGAGTTAACATCTGTGAGTGGCCATCTTAAGCATAGAACCTTTCAGAAAGGATTTCTGCAAGAATTACTGAGGCTGGGGTAATGAGTGTGCCTACATTCTTAGGCACATGCGCACACCGTGGATATACGGGCCTTTGCAATGATCAAGCCCAATACAGTCCTATCCCTTGTACTCCATTTATACAGGCATCAGGCTGTACCTAAAACATATTAGGCCTAAAATTATCAGCTCCCCTTCCCCAGATCCAGGACTAGAGCATACTGTTAGCCCATAAATTATTATATTCATGCTTTCATAGTGGATAATTGTGTCTTGGTCAAGCAGGGAGCTTGGCTGGCCCATGTGAGTTCTGCCTCAGAGCAAATGTTGACATATAAGTGGATACAAAGTATATGTACATATCACATAGCTTGATACAATCATTGCCAATGAGCTTCATTGGTAAATATGTGGACATTAAATACTAGACTGCTGCTCGTAATTTCTGATGCTTTCCTAAGAGTTCACAGTTTATATAGTCGTATGTTTTCGTAAATTGTGTGAACAAACTCATTGAATAGATGAGAACATTGGGGGTGGAATGGCGAATATGATTGAAATTACCTACCTCAAAAATGAAAATATAGCATAGACTCCACCAAGTCTTAGTAATATCTACTTAAAAATTACATAGTTTACATTAGTGCTTTTACCATGGTACTGATAAAAAGTACTCGACAAATGGTATAGTGGAAAGTGGTGGTGGGCTCAAATTCAGGTCCCATGCCCTCCCAGCCTTCTTTATTCTCTATGGAAGTATGATGAACTCAGGTCCCATACCCTCCCAGCCTTCTTTATTCTCTATGGAAGTATGATGAAGCCTTCTGTTTAAGAATGACTCTGTATGAGATCAGGTTGGGTTCAGGGGGCAGGGGAGTACTGAAAGAGACTACTGCAGAGGAGGCATTTCAGGGTCAAGTAGGAACCTGGCATAAGGAATCTCTCATGAATCTACATGGATGACCCCAGCTAAGACTCCTGGCAATAGCAAATATGTAGCATGAACCGGCCTTCTCCTGTGACCAGGTAAGACTTCAAGTGCAGAGAGTGAGAAACCAACCTCTAGCCAGATATCCTCCAATCTACAGTCTGCTGTCATCAGGCTTCATCCAGCAGCTGATGAAAACAGATGCAGACCCATAGCCAAACATTAGGTAGAGGTTGGGGAATCCTGCAGAAGAGAGGGAGAAAGGATTGGAGGAGCCAGTGGGTCCAACGACACCACAAGAAAACCCACAGAATCAGCTATCCTGGGATCATAGGGGCTCACAGAGACTGAACTGACAACCAGGGAGCCTGCCTGGGACTGACCTATATGTGTCATATGTGTGTGTGTGTGTGTGTGTGTGTGTGTGTGCATATATGTGACAGTTTTGTAGCTTCGTCCTCTGTGGGACTCCTAACAGTGGAAGCAGTGACTGTCCCAACTCTTTTACTGGCTTTTTTGGACTCTACTCTTCTTCATACTGGGTCGTCTTATTGCAGCTTAATATGTCATATTTTGTTGGTATCCATGGGAAACATGCCCTTTCCTGAACAGAAACGGAGGAGTGGATTGGGGTACAGGAATGGGTTGGGGGGGGGCTGGGAAGAGAGGAGGGAGGGAAAACTCTAACTGGGATATAAAAGAAAAAAGAATGGTGCTGTACTTCTCTTACAAGAATATGCAACATTCAGCTTCAACTGCATAATAAATTGGTCTAAAACTTATTGGCTTAACACAACCTCCATTTATTACTGCTCATGATGTGAGTTTATTGGTAATTGCTTATGTAATTCCTTAGTATTACTTTTCTAGTGCTGTATAACAAGGTACCACATACGTGGTGATTGTGATTGAAAACACCCATTTATTACTTCAAAATTCTATAGGTCAGAAGTCTGCCAGATTTGGCTGTGTTCCACAGTCCGCATATGTAAAAAGATTAGAACCATGGTCTTGGCCAGGCCCGGCCCTTATCTGGAGGCAAACTGTTAGAGGTAAATAAAAGTAGAGGCCACAGTTTAGTTATTCAAAGTCCAATCACCTGTGCCCTGTATCCCAAACTGCACTCACCCTCATTACCCTCAGCTACTGCTAGCTCCAGTCATAAACAGCACAGAATGTCCTATCATCATGAGTCAACAAAACCTCCCAACTCCAGACAGCTTAGAGAATGCTGCATGGTGTAAAAAGAATGTTAAAGTATAACAATGCTATGGAGACAGACATATGCTATATTGTTGAGTAAAAGGCTCAAGCCCAATCCCTGAGTGTGAAAACCCACCAATCCCTGAGTGTGAAAACCCATCAATCCCTGAGCATGAAAACCCACCAATCCCTGGGCTCAAGGTCCCATACCTAGTTGAAGAGCTATAGGGAGTTGACAGCTGCTGACAGGGAAGGTCAGTTTTCTTCTGGGATAGCTCTGATAGGTTGCCCACACCCAAGAGGTCAGCCCAGCACCATGTACATGTAGATAACACTAATTGGACTGGAGGAAAAAAAGAAGCCCTGGCATGTGAAGACCCCTGCAAACAGAAATGTGACACTTCTTGGCAGTGTGGACTCAAGAAGTAAGCGGGCTGATTATGTGCTTGCACAGAGAGTGGATATCAAACCTAGACATTATTACTCCATGCTTTGGCATCCAAGCTAACAGTATTTAATTATAGCCCAAGGAAACACAGACTCAGTGATGGAAAATGGATGTAAAAGGAACTCTGAAAATAGGCATGGTAGTGCAGGCCTGTAACCAAAGCATTTAAGAGGCTGAGGCAAGAGGATAATGTGTTTGTGGCCTGCATGAGTTATATACTCTGAGGCCAGCCTAGGCTACATAGAGAGCCTATCCAAATATTTAAAACCTGGAAAAATTTCATTTTCTGAGAGATTTGTAGCACTCAGAAACCTGCATCTCTGCTACTCAAACATAATGGAGTTTTTAAACATTAAAGTATAGAAAAAGTCATCTTTCTGTATATAGTATGCTTTATGCTTAACAGTATACTATTTTCATCCATTTCCTGATTCATATTTTCATATTGATTTTCATCATGATTTCATATTGATATTTTTTATTCCAATAAATATCCAAGATGTAAAGATGTAAGCAACAAAAAATTTAATTCTGAATTACTTATAGAATGGCCCTAAATAAAATAAGTTTAAAAATGAAATTGTATATAAATTATTTTACTTGGATATTTTCTTTTTGAAGAAAAGATCTGAGGACTTTTTAAAATTTATATTTATACTCTTAAAAGTTTTAAATATAATTACATCTTTCTCACCTTCCATTCCTTGAAACCCTTCTGTGTACTCAGCCCAAATCCTTCTCAAATTTATGACCTCTTTTTGTTTTATATATATCTATATATAGATGTGTGTGCATGCATACATGTATGCAATAATAAAGAAATATATGTGTATAATCTGCTGAGTCATTTAGTGCCACTTATTTGCATATTATTTCAGAGCTAACCACCTGTAATTGGAAAACCAACTGGGGGACTTGTAAGTATTACAGCTTGGACAGAAAGGTATTGTGGCAATCAGGAGCCAAAGAATACCACAAAGTCATACAGTACAACAAATCTCACTCAGGAAGTTTGTTGGGAGGAAAAAACAGGAAGGTGGCGCCTCTGCTGGGGCAGGAAACAGCAGAGAACTGGACAGAAGTCAGGGCGTATAGAGTTTATTGAGAAAGGGGTGGAGCTTTTCAGCATGAAGCTTTTCGGGGTGGAGACTGGTGGAATTTCATGTCCAGAGACAGGGTTTTTACTCTGTAGGGTGGGGAGGGCGGTCCAGCAGTTAGGGCAGTTAGGATGCTCTTTGAGTGGAACCTGGCAGTTGGAGGTCCTAGAGGGAGGGGCCTGGCCACTCCCATAGCTTGAGGGTCTTACAGGGCACCCCTCTGGAGACCCCTAATTCTCCCTCTCTTAGCAGTCATTTGCCTGCAAGCCTTTGTCTACAGTGAGACTCAATGGAGTCCTTTCCATATTAGTTTGTCTGTTGGTGTGGTCATTGTTCAGGTTCTGTTTAGAAAGCCATATTGTTGAGTATCACAAGAGTAGCTTCCCTATCAGTCTGTGCTGGAGGACAGTCTCACAGGGGACTTTCTGCCTCCTCTTCCATGTCCCCTGAGCCTTATGTGCAGAAGCTGTGTTGTAGATGTGTCTATTGTCTGAACACACCATGATGAGTTGTTCTCTACAGTTTTCACCAGTTGTGGGGATTTTGTTGTTGTTTTGTAATGGTTACCATCTGCTTCAAAGAGAAGTTTCTTTGATGAGGGCTGAGTGCTACATGTATGATGTGATCATCTAATTATTCTTTATCAATAAAAACTCAGGAGTCGGCTATCAAGGTAAGAATTTGAACCATAAGAGAAGTGGTAGTGAAGCAACCAGTGACCTCCTATCTCTGTTATTCCTCTCCACCCAAAAGGGGCCAAGACCCTCTCAGCCCCAACCTACTACTTCCTGTCTCTCTATCTGTTCTCAGTCCTCCAAAACCTCTATGGCTAATTTTGGTCAGCTAGTAACTAGCTCTGCACTCTGATTTGAAACAAACTTTATTGTCAGTCTCTTGAGCATCCAAATGTGATAAAAATATCACACACTCCCCCCTTTATCTAAATAAAAAGGAAAGGTTTTATTTCTGACACAGAAAAACTATACAATAAAAACAATTATCAGGTAAGAATTACATTTATAATGTACAGTTTATTTGCATTTGGCAAATTCAGTGAAAAATACTCCATTATCTATCCTATCTTGGTGGGTCCAAAGTTTTGTACCCAATTTCTATCCTAACTTTCTATCCTAATTTGTATTACCAACCAAAACTGTTAGACTTTGTTTTCTTAGATAAACAATTTAAGCTTTTATGCCTCTCAACCTTAGACACTTTATACCTTTTTGTGAGTTTCTTTTCTGAATTTGGAAACAAGGAAAGCTATAACTATATAGTCTTTAATCTCTAGCAGAGACTTGAGAAATATAAAATATTACTTGAGTAAACAGGAAGTATAAAACAACTTCTAAAACTATAGAAATGATGGACAGATGGCTGCATGAACAGTCACCCAAGGTTCCTCTATAATGTTGGGGCATCCATCTAGACCTAAAGGCCTAGAATATCTGATGTACTTTTCTGTGAAGCAGGAATTTTGAAGGACTGTCCCACCTTGTCTTGGCAAAGTTCAGCAGTTACTTTCTTTTGTGTCCTACTTGTATATTTGGATAGCATAGTGTTAGCAGTAGAGGCAAGGGAAGTTCCTTACCCAATGGCTAACTTTGTCACAAAGAAAGCAAACTCCATTTGGATTTTCTATGATACCCAATATCCTTTTTTGAAGTAGCTTGGTACTGCCAGGAGCATACTGTCATGGAAAGCCTATTATTAAAACATCTTAAGTACCATATTCTGTAGATCTCTGAAGTATTTGAAGACTATTTATCTACCTATATAAAATACATCTATTTGACCTTAAGAACTACTTAACATGGTCACAAATCTGACAGAGATGACTGACTACTAATCTGTATTTCTTAATTATTTTAGTTTGTAATAATAACTTTCAAGGACTAGAAATGTACATTGTTAAGTGAGCTGAAAAGATACAATACCTTAAACAAGAGTAGAAATGTATGTACAGTATGTTCTAACAAAAATAACCTTAAATTTGTATCAATATTTAAAATACCTTAAATAAGAGTAAAAACATATATACAGTATAATAAAAATAACCTTAAATTTGTATTAATATACAAAAACTCATACCAATGTAAAATATTTAAGACTAGTGACTAGTAGTTGTCTTTTTAGTTTACAAGTAGATTCAATAATCTACACTTTTATCTTATCATTTCTATATCCCCCTTTTTTCTTTTCAGAACAAGATACCTTTGTTCAGCTTTCTTTTTTCAGATTTATTTATTATATATATAGTGTTCTGCCTGCATGCATGTCTGAAAGCCAGAAGAGGGCATCAGATCTCATTACAGATAGTTGTGAGGCACCATTTGGTTGCTGGGAATTGAACTCAGGACCTCTGGAAGAGCAGCCAATGAGTACTTTTAACTGCTGAGTCATCTCTCCAGCCCCAGCTGTTTTTCTTGACCATTACCAACAATGTCTTGTAACCAATTCTCCTAAATATCCATAACCCATGGAATGACCAAAACCCATGACTCCACCTCTTGAGAATGTGGGAGTTGTGTCTCTAGATTGCTTCCTGCTGTCTGGAGGATGACAGCATCTCTAAGGAACGTTGAGATAATGGTCCTAGGAGAGCTAGCTGTATCGTTTGTTGTCCAGTCTCTGTGTAATAGGAAAGTGTAGGACTTTTCTGAAGTCCTGGCTGCAGTAGTATATAAGGCTGGACCATCTCAGCTATCCACCTTAAAATTGTCCTGAGCAGTTTGTAGTCCAAAGATGATCTTTGGGTGGTGTTTGTCAGCTTAGTGGCATTACAATGAACCAGGCAGAATTGTTGTGGGTCCCCATCATCCTTTTGGAGACTTCCAAAGTTTTGTTAGGAATGGTCACAGTTCACTGCAGATGATACATTTATCTAATTATTCTTTATCAATAAAAACTCAAGAGTCAGCTATCAGGATTAAGAACCTGAATGATCAGAGAAGCAGCGGAGAAGTGACCAATGGCCTCCTATCTCTGTTGTTCCCCCATCCAAAAGGGGTCAAAGCCACTCTCAGCCCCACCCTACTGCTTCCTGTTTTTCTATCTGCCCTCAGTTCTCTAAAACCACTATGACTACTAATTTTGGTCAGCTAGTAACTAGCGCCATCCTCTGATTCAAAACGAACTTTACTGTTAGTCTCAGGAGTATCAGAAAGCAACCAAAATATCACACAACACATTTATCCATGGGTATAAGGATAAATATTTAGAATGCAGTTGGCAATTATGTGGGTTTAATAAAGTGACAGTCCATGACCTAACTAGCCCTAGGAAGTTGGTTAGGTTTCCAGTACCAGGTATTATTCCTCTACAGTTGACCAGGCCTTACATCTAAGACAGCTGCTGGATATCACCAAGATGAGTGTTACTATTAAACCCTTGGGAATATCTTGCCATACGTGGTCATTGTTGTGGTTCATAGGTGTCACAGCTGGCTAGGATTATTGGTTGTTTTTCTCTCGGTAGCAGGTACAGCACTGCCTGGTACTTCCAGTACCATGAACACTAGTCCTCAGGAGGACACTTTTAGGTCAGAACAAGCAAAAACTCTTAGGAGTCCTCTGTCCAAAGTGTATGCATGCTGTATTCAGCAATAGGGGTTATTGCAACATGTACACACACACACATACACACATAGTGCTAGAGGGAAATAAGCCAAGAAATAAGCCAAATAAGCAGCAGTAACTATCCTCAGACATGAGATTGTGTCATTTTGTTATCTTAATAAATTATCTGGATTTCAAGATTTTCTATGACAATTTGTATTATCACAAAACATGATTTTTTTCCTCTGGAAAAAATTATCTTAGTCTTCATGCTATTTGTATGTGTGTTTTTAATTAATCATTTAGGCCAGTGGCTCTCAATCTTTGGGGCTTGCTGGTAAGAGTGAAAACTTGTACAGACACTTGGAAACCAATAATGTGGTTTCTCAGAAAACTGGGAATCAATCAATCTACCACAAGACCCAGCTACACCATAGCTCTTGAGCATATACCCAAATGATGCTCAATCATACCACAAGGACACTTACTTAACTATGTTCATAGCAGCTTTATTTATAATGACTAGAACCTGGAAATCTAAATGCCCCTCAACCAAGGAATAGATAAAGAAAATGTGGTACATTAGCACAATAGAGAATTACTCAGTTGTTAAAAGCAAGGACACCA
This sequence comes from Bramus lutescens, assembly GCA_001685075.1. Lineage (NCBI taxonomy): Eukaryota > Metazoa > Chordata > Mammalia > Rodentia > Cricetidae > Bramus > Bramus lutescens. The sequence goes on from LOEQ01004498.1 coordinate 72,600, forward strand.
GGAAATGTGTAGGCAAATGGATGGAACTAGAAAAAAATATCATCCTGAGTGAGATAACCCAGACTCAGAAAGACAAACATGGTATGTACTCAAATCATAAGTAGATATTAGTTGTTAAATAAAGCTAACTATGCTGCAGTCCACAGACCGAGGGAGACTAGTTAACAAAGAAGGTTCAAGGGGAGGGGGACACCTGGATCTCCCTGGGAAGGAGAAATAGAAGAGATTTCGGGAGTGGACTGCGGGTGGGTGGGGGTAGTAAATTGAGCGACTATGTTGGGGGGCAGAGGGGAAGGCTATACTAAAAAAGAGACTACTGAAAAGGAGGTGACTTTCAGGGTCAGGTTAAAACTTGGCACAAGGGATTCTCCCAGGAATCTACAAGAATGATCCCAGCTAAGACTCCTAGCAATAGAGGATACGTAGCATGAACTGGCCTTCTCCTGTGGCAGGCAAGACTTCAAGCAGAAGGACTGGGAAACCAACCTTTGACTTACAGTCTGTCCTACCCATGGAATGTGCTGAGGTTAAGGGTGGCCTAGAGATTGAGGGAGTGGCCAACCAATGACTGGTCTAGCCTAAAACCCATGTCAAGAGAGTAAGCCCACCCTGATACTGCCTGGAGCACCAGGAACCACAGGCTGGATGACCCGGAGACCTAGGATAAAAGGAACATGACTGGTGAGATAAAATGTCAACGTAATGATGCCTCACGTTATTCTGCTATACGCGTAGACTGGTACCTAGTCCAATTGTCAACAAAGAGGCTTCATCCGCAACTGATGGAAGCAGATACAGACCCACAGCCAAACATTAGGCGGAGGTTGGGGAATCCTGCAGAAGAGAGAGAGAAAGGATTGGAGTAGCCAGAGAGGCCAAGGACACCACAAGAAAATCCACAGAATCAACTAATCTGGGCTCACTGGGACTCAGAGACTGCACTGACAACCAGGAGCCTGCATGGGACTGACCTAGGCACTCTGCATATATGTTATAGTTGTGTAGCTTGGTCCTCTGGGGGACTCCTAACAGTGGAAACGGGACTACGGGGCTGTCTCTAAAGTTTTTTTTTTACAGGTTTTTGGGATCCTACTCCTCATACTGGGTCACCTTGCCCAGCATTAATACATGGGAGGTGCTTAGTCTTACTGCAACCTGATATGCCATGTGTTGTTGATAATTATGGGAGACCTGCCCTTTTCTAAACAGAAACAGAGGAGTGGATTTGAGGTGGGAACAGAGGGGAGGTATGGGGGTTAGGGACTGTGCGGAGATGAGGGAGTGAAAACTTTGGCCAGGATGTGAAATGAAGGAAGAAGGAAGGAAGATATTTTCAGAGTCAAAAGTCATGATGCTACATAGTGAGTGGGCAAGTGAAAATGAAAGATATCTCCCAGCAATTTGGGATTAGGAATGTTAAAAACATAGAGTTGTGGGTTCTGTATAGGGCGAACCTAAATTAACTTTTGGACATATAAAGTTTGAACTGTCAGTCATGCACCCAAGATATATACAGTAAGGTGTTAGAGATACAGGCCAGAACTCAGGGAAGAGGCTTTGCCAAGTGCTATAAATTCACAGTGCATCTGCACACAGCACAGAAATCACATTTGAGGACACGGGAACAGATGGGGATCTCCGACAGGAGAGAATGCATTATAAAGTGTGGGGGTTTGCAAAGTCCAACACCAATCTCAAACAAGCTCAAAGACACCACGTACATAAAGGTCTCAAAACCTTAGCTTTTCTACTTTTGAGAGACAATTTATCTTATCTATTTAACTATTTATTGTGTGTGATGCAGGTGTGTGGGTGGATAGGTAGGTGTGTGGTGCGGGCACGCATGTGTGTGGGGTAGGTGTGTGGTACAGGCATTGTGTGGGTGTGGGTATGTGTGTGGTGCTGGCGTGTGGGGGGGTAGGTGTGGGGAGGCATGTATGTGTGTGGTGTGGATAGGTGTGTGGTGCGGGTGTGTAAGTGTGTGGGTGGATAGGTGTGTGGTGCAGGTGTGTATGTATGTGGGGTAGGTAGGTATGTGGTGAGGGCGTGTATGTGTGTGGGGTGGATAGGTGTGTGGTGCGGCTGTGTATGTGGGGGGTGGATAGGTGTGTGGTGAGGGCATGTATGTGTGTGGTGTGGGTAGGTGTGTGGTGCGGGCATGTATATGTGTGGGGTAGCTAGGTGTGTGGTGAGGGCATGCATGTGTGTGGGGTGGGTAGGTGTGTGGTGCGGCTGTGTATGTGTGTGGTGTGGGGGCACATGCACACAGCACGTGTGGAGGTCAGAGGACAACTTGGGATGAGGGTCCTTACCTTTTTGGGTAAGACAGGATTGCTCCTTGGCCTAGAAATTACCAGGTAAGCTAGGCTACCTGGCCAGTGAGCTTCTGCGATCTAGGGCTCCACCTGTGTTTTCTCCCAGTCTCACTGTTACTGGGACTGAAAGCACATGCCCCCTCATCAGGTTTCATGGGCTCTGGTATTGGAACTCATGTCTTCACACTTGGCCACCTCCCCAAGCCCTGAAAAACAGTTTATCCAGAACTAACATCAAGAAGAATCAAATATGTTTCTTAATATACTATTTAGAATAAAACATAAGCTTTCAATGTTGGGTTATATTCAAAGGCAAGGAAGATATAATTCTTTTTTAAAAAGATTTATTTTATTATGTGTTCTGTGAGTGTATGTGTACCATGTTTGAGGCCAGAAGAGGGCACCAGATCCCCTAGAACTATAGTTAGTTGGTTTTAAGCTGCCTGATGAGTGCTGGGCACAGAAGTCGAGTCCTCTGCAACAGAAGTATGTGCTTTTAGCTGCTGAACCACTATCTAATTTTGAGATCTGTTTCTTGAGAAAACTACTAATATATCATTTAGGAGGATGCACATAGCTGAATTCCCAGATTTAGTTAGGTTTAGTCAGTGAAGACATTACCAATCTGAATTTATCTGCCTACATATATAAATGTATACACATGGAAAGCAGGATAAACGTTGGATATGTAGAAATATAATGCTTGGTCCAAGCTCATTTCCTTATACAGTATTCATTAAAGAAAGTTTTAAATCTTCTCAAATAATTTGCTTTCCTTTCTAATGATTTAAAGAAATTTATTTTCAGCCAGGTGTGATGGCAGTCGCCTTTAACCCCAGCACTCAGAAAGCACAGGCAGGTAGATCTCTGTGAGTTCAAGGCCAGCCTGGTCTACAGAGTGAGTTCCAGGACAGCCAGGGATGTTACACAGAGAAACCCTGTCTTCAAAAACAAAACAACAAAAAAATTATTTGCTATAATCATCAACCTTTGGAACTGAAACAAGTAGTAACTAGTATCTAAATGAAATTTATAATGAAAAAGATGTATACATAATTATAATGAAGTGAGGTTACTAGCCCTTCAACTTTTATTTAATACACAGTTCATATACTGAAACTAATTGTCAAGAAAAGGAACACTAAAAAAGTAATTTATCAACATGTCAACAAAGCCTAAAAGGCACTTATATGAACAAAAGCTACACATTATTGACAAAAGCAAAACACAACTCCATTTTGTGGACATCCTTATTATCTGATGTCACCAAGTGACAGCAGGGTAACCTACACTGGGGACAAGAAAGATGATCCCACAATCCTTTTTCTACTCAGTGGTTCTACCAGGCCGGCAAGGCATTCTCTCAATTTAAAACAAACAAAAACACAACAAAAAATAGTAACAGGAGTCAGTTATCATTTCCTATAAGAATTTTCAAGAATTTGTGGCAGATAAAATTGAATATTTTTACATAAATCCAAGTTAATGCTGAATTGTTGCAAATGTCAGCCAGTTTACTCCACTTGTTAAGCCTAACATTGGTTGTTCCTGAATTCAGGCTTTGTTAACTCATTCTTGTCTAATCTGAATTTTTCTAAAATGATGACTTTATATGGAACTACAGACAGTCAATGCAGAAGTTTATACATATTCTGTAATATAAGTTGCAAGTTGGACCTATAAGTTAGTAAGGTATTTAAAGTTTTAATTTGAGTAAGATTGGTGACATTTAGAGGCCATGACTCTAAATGAAAACTTTTTCCTGGGCCAAAATGGTTAAATTTTTAAACTCGTGTTTCAATATCAAGTGATTATTCATAAGGCTGTATGTGAAAAGAACTGATAGATGATAAATTGGATTTGTTCCTTTGAATTCATTTTTGGAACTTTCTATAAAGAATATCAGTCTGAATTAATTTATATAAATATTTGATGTACAAATATTAATATTTTAAATAGCAAAAGATAAGATTTTTAAAAATACAGATTATAAAGGACATTTTTCAAGATATAATGAATGTGTTTGGCATCCCATCTCATCAGTGTCCTCGATTCCTTGTTACATCATGGGGTAGGTTAATAATATTCTTCTCCTAGAGCAAGCAAAGTCCTAATCCCCAGAACCAATGACTACTACCTTATAAGGCTAAATGACCACAGACAGAATTAGGTTAAGGACTTAGGTAGGGATGGGGCGACTACCCTGGATGACCTAGGCAGACTGGACGCGTAGGGTTCACCATAAATGGCTACCATATTAGCTACACTGGTGTTGCTTGACACATGGTCGACAAAACAGATTTAGGGAGGAAAGTATATTTTTGTTCCTGGTTTCAGAAGTTTTAGCCCATTGTGGTGAGGAAGGCATGGTGAACCCATTGTGGTAATGGAGGCATGGCTGAGCCCATCGTGGTGATGGAGGCATGGAGAGCCCATCGTGGTGATGGAGGCTTAGTTGAGTTTATGGTAGCAGGGAGTGTGTGATTGGAGCTCATGTCAGGACAGCAGGCAGGAAATAGGCAGAGCTGGTAGTGGATATAACCTTCAAAGGCCCATTCTTAGTGCAGTACTAGCTGGGCCCCAGTGTCTACCAATCAGGGACCTCACCGTTACAGAACATGAGTTTAGGGGGAATATTTTAGACTTGAACCACAACAATTCTATAAGAGAAGGTAACATGACCATGAAGACAGGTAAGAGTGATGTCGTCACTGACGGAGAAATAGGAGTGATGTCGTCAGGAACTCTGAAACACAGCCTGCTACTACACAGAACAAAGAGGTGAGTGACCACTCACTAGGTGGGACATCCCAATCTCTAGGCCCTTCATACCAGGGCAAAACCCTGGGCTTCCCCTCCCTGACTTGCCTCAGCTTCTCTAGCCCTCTAGCAGGCACGTTTCCTACAGTCAGGCTTCTTCAACACCCCCACCCAATCCACTGGGCCCTGCATAGATGCAGAAAATCTAAAAAAAAAATGGGAAACTAAATTCAAGAACATTTTAAAAAAATATTTATTTACTTATTATATATACAATATTCTGTCTGCATGTATGCCTACAGGCCAGAAGAGGGCACCAGACC
>LOEQ01004498.1:78044-95594 GCA_001685075.1 Bramus lutescens
GACCTTTGAAAGAGCAGGCAATGCTCTTAACTGCTGAGCCATCTCTCCAGCCCCATTCAAGAACATTTTTAAAAGCTATTATCCACCACATTCAAGTCAGCTTCATCTCCAAATGGTTCAACATATGTAAAGACATGAATGGTCTCAAGGACAGAAAGCACATAGTAATCCCACTAGATGTAGAAAAGGCCTTTGACAAAAGCTAACATCCCTTCATACAATCCTCTTGGAGAGAGGAGAGATGGAGGGAATATGCTCCAGTGTAACAAAGTCTGCACAACGAGGCCACAGCAAGCATTGTGCTCAACAGAGAAAAACAGCATTTCCACTAAACAAGGCAAAGACATTCACTCTCTCCATATCTGTTCAATATAGTGCTTGACATATTAGCTAGAGCAACAAAATAAAAGGACATAAGAGGAGAACATTAACCACATAACCTAGCAATCTCATCTCTAGGTATCTAGGAAAAAATAAAAACCTGTATTTACAAAAAAAAACTTCACAGGAATGCTTATAGCACATCTATTAAAGATTGTTTAAAAACTGGAAAAGACCAGCTGATAAATGAGTGAATAAATTGTGGTATAACTATATAATAAAATATCATTAAACAATCAATTTCATCTCTATCAGTTTCATTTTCATGAAACTTTAGTTCTTTAGTCAACTCAGAAGAATGAAAGTTGTGGTATAACAATTTTTAAAAATCTGAAATAAGGCCAACAAGATATAGAGGTACTTGCTGCCAAGTCCGATGACCCAAGTTCAATTACTAAGGATAGGAAGGAAATGAATCTCAACATATGAGTTCTCCCTTTCTCCCAACTAAATAAAACGTAATGTTTAAAAATCTGAAATAAAAACTCTACAGGAAAAGAAAGATATTAAAATAGAAGCTCAAGATACAGAATACATTCTCCTAGGCTGAGAAAAGGACTGGGGTTTCATGAAAAATGATGTATTTAAAAATGTATGTTAGAGCTACCGCCTGTAATACTTGTTCTCAATCTATCTTCTCTGATAGGCTATGTGAGAGGGCAGAAATAATGTCTGACTTGCTCACCTCTGCATAAGCAGTATCTAAAGCAGTGTGCTCTGAACATATTAGATACTCAATAAGTACAAGATTAATTGACCTATTGCATATTATATCAATAGTCAGAGATACAATAACAGAACTCTAGGGCAAATGAAAAATGAGAAAGAAGAACCCTTAGACTTCTATTACCCGCTCTTTATAAAGCTTCTCTATCCCTTCAAGGTCATTTGAAGTTAAAGCTTGCCCTTCTGACTTTTCATGTGTGTTGCATGAACTTTTCTTGGGGAGACTTAAACAAGGCCCTACTTACCTCAGATAGGGCACCTATGACAGATAAATATGTAAGTAAAAGGAAGCTCAATGCTTTTTGGAGCTTACTTTCAGAGCCTGTGTAAGGGGCTACTTACGGGACCACAGGTGAGCCCCTCAAACAGCCTCACTACCAAAAGTCTTGTCTCAGCATGAAAGATAACTTCACCATAGCTACATAGACAAAGTACTCTACTTAACTAACCTTCCACCCTCTATATATTTCATCAGGTGCAGGAGCGAATGTCAAGATCTCAGAGGAGAGTCCTGCCCTAGCTAGGGTTTCTATTACTATGTTAAAACACCATGATCAAAAGCAACTTGGGTAAGAATGAGTTTATTTCATCTTACATTTCCAGGTAACAGTCCATCACTGAGAGCAAGTGAAGGCAAGAAGTCAAGGCAGAAATCTGGAAACAGGAACTAGATTAGGGATCATGGAAGAATGCTGCTGTGGGACTTTTATCGTGTTACTTCTATTATTTTTAATAAAATGCTGATTGGCCAGTAGCCAGGCAGGAAGTATAAGCAGGGTGACCAGTAGGAAGTAGAGGCGGGGCAAAAAGAACAGGAGAATTCTGGGAACAGGATGCATTCTGCAGTTATGACCCATACACAGAGGATGCAAGATGTGACTGCCTTGTCGAATAAGGTATCAAGCCACATGGCTAACACAAACAAGAATTATGGGCTAATGTAAGTTATAAGAGTTAATAAGAAGCTTGAGAGGCCAATCAGTTTATAACTAATGTAGACCTCTGTGATTTCTTTGGGACTTAACAACTGTGGGAACCGGGCAGGACAGAAACCTCAGTCAACAGCTTACTTGATGACTTTCCATCCCTAGCTTACTCAGCCTTCTTTCTTATCCATCCAGGACCATCATTCCCAAGTGATCTGGATCCTCTCGCATCAATGATTAATTAAGAAAATGCCCTACAGACTTGCCTACATCCAAACCATTTAACCTAAATGAAGAAAACCTGAAAGTTAAAATTTAAAGTTTGGGTAAGAAATTCTTCTATATTTACCATTGAGAAACCTATGTCATTTTCCTGGATATGAGATGGAAATGGAAAACTCAATATCAATAGAATTCATGTGCCAACAAAAGGTACATTGCTTATGTCTATTTCCATCATCCATTCTGAAGCCAACTCCGCATTTCTAACTCCCACTAAGGGTCCTCAGAAGATAACCCTCCCTTTCCTGTCTTCTGGTTCTGGAGGCCAAAGCCTGGCCATGCACATTGAGCAAGCACTGACTAAGCTGCAGCCCATCCCAGATTACCCGTTTTTAAAGTACACAGTGACTTTGGTTACAAATAAAGGCAGTTTGTAAGAATTAAGGCTACCTGGTATTGATTTCTTTAGATGGAATAGTGATAGTTAGCAAATACAGATGCATCAAAGCAGCCCAAAGTTGTTCCAGTAGACTGAACTACTGCTACTTCCTGGTCCTCAGACTCTCTCTCCACATGAATCTTACCTATTTCCTTTAAATGAGCTCCATCATTTTTTTTCCCTCAAGTCATGATGTAATTCCTTCTTTCCCTGAGAATTTAAGCATGTTGGATAGCAATGGTAGAAGTTTTACGCTGTATAAAGCTAGCGGTAGCCATGTATACACACCCAAATAATTATAGTCATAAAGAACTGAAAGTTGGTACTTTCTAAGAAGAGGAGACTTGGTATTCATTTTATAAAGCATGAACAGTTCTTATACATTTTCCATCGAGAAAGAACATATATGCATGGGTTTGCAGACAGTCGTAAAGTCCAGCATAGCAGCCTTGTTAGTCACTAAGAGCTTAACAGTGAAAATCCCCCCAATACTCACTTGCCCCCTAGTGGCCAAAATCAGAAATACAGTTCTATTTTCCTGGTTTATACACAAGATATGATTATGTTTCTGCTGCATATTTAACCTACACAAAAATAGAACTAAGAAACAACTAGCTTAAAAGAAACCTGTCCACATCAATATCCAATAAAAAATCAGTACAGTGATTAAATACAGTAATTTAAGAAGTTCTTATGGTAGTATCTGAAACCTATCACATTGGTTAAAATATCAGAACTGGAGAATGCTCAAGTGACAAGGGAAAAGGAAGCTTAACTTATAATAATTTGCCTTCCACTGAGGATGTGACTGCTAGGATAGGGAGCCTCTGCCCCAGCCACCAAGGTTTCAGGAGAGAGGAGAGAAGGTTTGTGGAGCCAGGTCATGCCCATGCTGCTTAGTGCTGCTTCAAGGCTCCGTAGATTTTTATTCCTTGAGTCTCCATGTTCCCATCATCTGATTATAAAACCCATAAACTACTTTGGGAAAATATAAAAACTTTGTTATATGTTTTTAGCACCACATAAAATTTTCTGTAACTCAGTATTAGGTGAAATGAGATATATGGCCACAGTTGTTGAACTTATAAAGCATTTGACAATAAACAAAATAATTTTATATTTCACTGCCTTTAATGAGACATCTGTCTGAAGAGTTCAAACAGCGAGGTAATGACAACCTATTTTACAGGTCTAAATCAACGGTCCAAACTCCAAATCACATTTAAACTATGTACATGCACAATGTAGGCAAAAATAGCTTTTGCCAGATGGTATTCATAATCCAAAAGCTGACACAGCCCAAGTTCTCTGCTACTGGTACTGACAAATAGTATTTAATTGCTTGATGACATTTTTTAGGCCACATACTATCTCCTTAACTGCTACACAGGGTTAACACCAACTGTTTCCAAGTACCCTCTGTGCAAAGAAAGCAACTGACACACTGGTGAGAAATTTGTTCTTGGCACAAAATATTGAACAATTGCCAACAGGTTTTAGCTTCTTAATGCAGAAATAGTTTTCTTCTGCTCCACTTTAGCTCTTTAATAGTTAGACCCTTAAATGGCTATTTTTGTATTTGCATTGTCTTTTAGTATTTTTACACGTAAAACAAACCAGAATTGTATAGTTTGGAAGTCCTTGACTATTACTTTTAAAAATACTATCTATAATTTTATTTTCCTTTATTAAAAAACAAAAATGTATTTATATTTCCCACTAAATTAACAAGACAGCCACACATTTTTAAAACACTATTTGAATTTTAATAATAAAGTATATAACATAGACATAAAATATAAATGCATAGAAATGAAACAGATTATTAAGTATACCAGTGTCATGGAACAGCATTTAGTTAATAAATTACAGATTTGATCTAAAATACTTCTTAGTTTTATAGTTTCAAGTGGAATTATTTAAGATATAAGGGAATACACACAATAATATATCCATTCTTGTCGTTCATTCAAGGGCATTACATGTTGACAAACCTGCATATAAAAATAGAAAACTTTTATTTTTATTTGATAAATTATTGTTATTTGCTAATTTTAAATAGGACATTTCTAGGCTTAGTATGATTTTTTAAAAAAGTAGCTGTAAAACTAGGTATGGTGGAGCATGCCTTTAATCCAAGCATTCAAGAGGCAAAGAGAGACAGGCAGATCTCTGAGAGTTCAAGGGCAATCTGATCTACACAGCAAATGCAAGGCCAGTGAGGGCTCCATAGTGAGATTCTCTCAAAAAAGAAGAAAGAAATCACTGTGAAACCAGAGGCAGTGGCATGTACCATGTGTCACGAACAGGCATGAATGCAATGTACTTGAGAGACTTAAGCAGGAAGATCATTTAAGCATACAAGATCTGGACTAGCCTTGGCAACATGAAGTATATAATTAATAAAAGAGTGATTGCTACAGTTTTTTTTTTAAGATGATAGTACACTACCTATTGGTATAACCTCAGAAGGCTAAGGCTTGAGGATTCCACATTTGAGGCTAGCCTGGGTTACACAATGAGACCCAGTCTCTAAATATCAAAAGGGAAAAAGGAGGGGAAGAATATGTGTGCAGATAAAATTGTTATTTTTCCCTAGCATGGACTGGCGGTTTATGATCTGAGGACTAACAGGAGAATCCAGACTCAATCCTATTTATTAAAGTAGTTTCACTGTGTGAAAAAGGGCAGTGGGAAGTAAGTAGACTTTCTCCACCAAGCCTAGAACATTGTTTATAATTGTGGGTTCATGCACAGTTGTATGTGCATATGTACACATGTTCATGCGGGTACACATGTGTGCATGTACACATGTAGTGGCCAAACGTCAAGCTCGATTGTCATTCCTCCAACTCTATCTATCTTAGGTTCTGAGACAAGATCTCTTATAGGAACCTGGCCCCTGCTGATCAAGCTAGCCAGTGTTTCTCATCCTTCCTAATGCTGTGATCCTTTCACACCATCCCTCATGTTGTGGTGACCCTCAACCATAAACTTATAACTTCATAACTGTAATTTTCCAGTTATGAACTGTAATGTAAATATCTGATATACAGGATATTTGATATGTGACCCCTGTGAAAGGGTTGTTTGGCAGCCCCAAAGGGGTCATGACCCACAGGTTGAGAATCAAGAGTGTGTGGTATTGGGAAAATTATTTTAAGGCATGTTACTTTGTTCATGCTGCATTTGTTTAACTCTATGAAGCTGTGATTCTTTGCCTGTCTAAAACTCCTGATGGTCCTCATCAAGAGCTGAATGGCCAATAATGAGGCGGGAGTGAGGACAGGTGGGGCTAATGAGGAGCAATCAGAGAATAAGAAGAGGAGGACATCAAGGCCAGCTATCCAGCCACCCAGCCAGCCGTGGAATAAGAAGTAAGGTATACAGAAAAAAAGAAAAGATGAAAACCCAGAGGGAAAAGGTAGTTGGGATAGTTTAAGTTAAGAAAAGCTGGCAAGAAACAAGCCAAGCTAAGGTCGGGCATTCATAACTAAGAACAAGTCTTTGTATGTGATTTATTTGGGAGCCAAAAGAGAAAAACATCACAGTACATTTTGGTGCCCAACATGGGGCTCAGATATCCATCTAGAGTCTGAGAAAGCTGAAAAAAAAAAAAGACACGACTCATTTAAGAGGCACTGATGTTCATCTGGCAGCAACAGAAATTAGAAACTGTGGCAAGCAAAGTAAAAACCGCTTGTTACAACACAGGTACCAGATTCCACAGTTATCAAGGTTTAATGCAGTTCTCAGTTACAAAGCTCTTGACCAGGGGGCAAGCTTTGGGCTTGGCTTTCACAACCCAACCTGAGAGTGGGCAGAACCAGCTAGCTGCAAGAGCACGCAGAGGTGCCAGGTGAAGCTTAACAGTCTGAAGTTTGCTTGTGCAGTCAAAAAGGCTAAAAGACATGCAATATAAGAGATCCAGATGGAAAAAAGCCTCTAAACAGGTTCCAGTGTGTTTTACAATGTGTGTACCTTAAGAAAGAAAATGGGTATAGGCAGTTATTGAAAGAAACAGTTTTAAAAAATAAAGTCTGTAAAGAGACAGTATAAGTAACATAAAAGAAATAAACCACATATAAAGATGGGAAATATAAGGCAGGATGGTGGCGGCACATGCCTTTAATCCCAGCACTCAGGAGGCAGAGGCTGGCAGACCTCTTGTGAGTTTGAGGCCAGCCTCATCTACAAGACCTAGTTCCAGAATAGTTAGGAATGTAACAGAGAAACTCTGTGTCAAAACAAAACAAAAAAGATGGGAAATACACAGGGAGTCTGGATCCTATGTTATTAAGTTGATTTTGAATTTTTTGACTTCTGAAAAGCAAAGGACAGCAGCTAAGAGACCTGGAAATGAAAGAGGGCCTGTGGAAATGAACCAGTCTAGATATTTTAAGAATGCCTTTAACTTTTAAGATAAAAAATGTATTTGTCAAATGGAAATCAAGAATGCTTTGGAGAAGAGGTTTTGCTTTTGTTTCCATGGGAAACAAGAGGTTGTGAATTCGTTCCAGGTTGACCTGGATCTAGTTTGATCAGGAGAGAGCTCCTAAAATTTGACAGGTGATATCTATCAACAAAGGTTATAACTGATCTTCCCAGGACTTGGCCATTGTCTCAAATTTTCCCTCTGCGACCCTAAAAATACTTCTCTTACACTCAGCAGAAAGCAGTCTAAAAAACAAAATGTCCACATTCCCAAAAGAAAAGGGGGTCTTTGGTTATTTTGTGGGTCATGGATATTTGTTATTTAGGGGAATATAGGATAAAAAGACAACTATTAATCTCAGATATTTTGCATTGGCATGGATTTTGGTATATGGATTCAAATTCAAAGTCACCTGTTACATTGTATATATGGTTTTACTCTTGTTTAAAGGACTTTTATATATTGATACAAATTTACACACTATGTTTCTACTCTTGTCTAAAGGATTTTTGTAGATTGATACAAATTTAAGGTTGCTTTTGTTACCACATATTGCATATGTGTTTCTCCTCTTGTTTAAGGTATTCTACCTGTGCAGTTCATTTTTTTAAAAAGTAAGGAAAAGTTCTAGTTTTTGAAAGCTATTATTATAAACTATATAGGGCAATCAAGAAATATTTATTAGGTGAGTAGTTAACCATATAACAATCAAATTTGTACATATGTTAGGTATGTTTTCTAGGTTAAATAGATATATTTTAGATAGATGGTCTTCAAATACTTCAAAGACCTATAGAATATGGCAATTAAAATGTTTTGTTAATTTAAAAGATTTTCATGACAATGAGACAAATCTGCTCTTGGCAGCATCAATTTACTTCAGAGATAATGGACACTGGAGATACTCATTATTTGCTTTCATTTTGGCAAGGTTAGTCACTGAGCAAAGAAACTGCTCTTGCCTTTGACTGCTGATAATGTGCTGTGTAGACTGAACATGCAGGCCACACAGGAAAAAGACACGACAGCCCTTCAAAATTCCTGCTTCACAGCAGAGTGTGCCAGATATTCTGCAGGACACAGAGAAAAATGACTAATAAATTTTGCCAAAACAAGGTAGGACAGCCCTTTAAAATTCCTGCTTCACAGAAGAGTCTACCTGACATTTTGCAGGACACAGAGGAAAGTGTCTGACAAACTGCTAACATAGGTGGGACAGTCTGCAAATTTCCTGCTTCATTGAAAAATCTACAAGATACTCTAGGTCTGTAGGCTGAAGATGGATGCCCCAACAATGCAGAAGTACTTTGGGTGACTGTCCAGGCAGTCAGATGTCTCTGTCATTTCTAGAGTTTTGGAAGTTGTTTGCAATGCACCTTTTGTTTACTCAAATAATATTATATCCTTCTTGGGTCTTTGATGAAATTGAAGACTAGATAGTTAAAATTGCAGTTTTCCTTAGATATGATAGAAAGTAATTTAGTTTTAAAATTTTAGATTTACTTAGATAGGACAGATTATGGAGTATTTTCTTTAAATTTACCAGATACAAATGAACTGGAATTCAGTACATTGTGAATGTAATCTTTACTTGATAGTTGTTCTTACTGTAAACAGTCTTATTATGTCAAAGTTACAATTTTTCATTTTTGTTTAGAAAGGAAAAAATGGGAAATACTGGGGGAAATTATTCTAAGGTGTGCTACTTTTGTTTATGCTGCATTTATTTAATTCTGTGAAGCTGTCATTCTTTGCCTATCTAAGACACCTGATGGTCTAATAAAGAGCTGAATGACCAATAGCGAGGCAGGAGCAGGGATAGGTGGGGCTGGCAGATAGAGTATAAATAGAAAGAAAGATGAGAAAAGGAGGAGCAATGAGAGAACAAGGAGAGGAGGACATAGGGGCTACCCAGCTACCCAGCCCGCCATGGAATGATAAAAGATAAAAGCCCAGAGGGAAAAGGAAGTTGGGAGAATTTAAGTTGAGAAAAGCTGGCAAGAAACAAGCCAAGCTAAGGCCAGACATTCATAACTAAGAATAAGCTCTGTATGTGATTTATCTGGGAGCTGGGTTGTGGGCCCTCCAAAAAGCCAAAAGAATAAAACATCACACTACAGTCTGGCCTGTGATCTGGCCTATTTCTCTCCCTAGAACTGGTGTTGCACATTGTGCACCTTCATGCCTGGCTTTTACAAGGGTTCTGAGGATGCACAGCAAATACTTTACCCTCTGCAGTCCATTATTTAAGTCTTCACTGGAGAAACTTAAAGAATAAGTTGTCTTTACCCTTTAACTTTAAATTACTCAAGAAGGTTGTGGAATTTCACAGAAAACACAGGGGAAAGGTGGGGGTAGTAAAAAAAAATACACTAATAAGTTTTTCTCTGTTTCTTTACCAGGCCCTGGGAGTCTGCTAATCATTCCTGCCTTTCAATTTGTGACCTCATCAGAAACCCAGAGTCTGCTAAAAACAAAATTATAGAGCTGGTTCTGGCTCTTGACTAAGTTACTTATCTAAAACTTTGAGATGTTTCTTCTCTCAGGTAATCTTGGACGATCTCAATTTGAGGTTATTAAAATAACTATTATTAGTCATATTATTTGGCATTTCTCCATATGATACTCCAAAGTGCTTTCACATATATTATTTAATTTTTATCTTTATATTAATCTTTTGAAGGACCTAACTAATGTTTTAATTTTACTCTTAAACAGGAATAGAGCTGTTAAGATGGCTCAGATAAAAAAGTGCCTCACCCTCAGCTGGATCCAGGGAACATACAAGGTGGAAGGAGATAATCAACTCTTATTGGTGTCCTCTGACTTTGACATGCATTTTGTGGCGTGAATGTGCATGTTTGCACGTACATGTGAACACAAATGTACACAATGTAAAACAATTTTAAAAGAAACTAGAACAGAAAAGTTAAATGAATATTATTTGTCATAGCGCCCGCCAGACATGGTGGTTTGAAATCCCAGAACGTGGGAGATGGGAGATTGAAGACCAGAGTTTAAAGCTCAGCCTTGGCTACACAGTGAATTCAAGGTCAGCCTGGATTACATGAGAAAATAATCCAAAACCAACACAAAAATCCCACTACCTCTCCTGTATTTAGTACTAAGAATGTCATGCTTAAATAACTTACAGCTTCATTTCATGCCACATGCTTATTCATAGCATTAATAGCAAATATTTCTTTCCAAAGAGAGATGACAAAAGGTTTTAGAGAACATTTACCATTGTAGATCTTGGAGCAACTTCTACTGCAAAGACATTGAGTCCTCTGTTGTTGACACAGTTTTTACTTAGTTCATTGTTGATATGAATAATCACTTTGTCATCTGACTGTAGAAAATTATAAGTCTTTAGTTTTGAAAGATAATAAAGATATAAACCTCAGAATAAGACCTAAAAATCTGTTTATAGAATCTAGTCCACTCCAAATTAATACAAACCAGCTGCTGCTTTCTGCTCAGTGCTCTGGGCTTCTTCATTCATTCCTTTCTAACTGATGACATAAGCTTTTCTTTCAACTGAGTTTTGGATTTTCCCTTTAATCTTCATTCCCAGACCACTGTGGACTGTAACAGCAAGTTAGCTCATCCTTGGTTTATTATAGCAATAATGTCTTCATTTTCTTTCATCTCTATTTTCTATCTTTCATTCACTCAGATTCTACCTTCCAACTAATATGCCTGAAACATCCATTTAATTGGGTCCTCTTTTATTCACTAACTCAATAAGCATGTGTTTATTTAATATTAACTGCATGCCAGGCACTGTTTTAGGTCCTCGAAAGACTGTTCAAGATAACACATATGATACGGATCCACTCTATCATTCTTTTAGATCTTTCTAATAATCCTTCACACCACCCCTTCCCTTTGTTTCTTCTATAGTTTGCCTTGTTCTGAAGCTTGTCTCTCAGTGTATCTACACATTAGATAGAGCTAAAATCCTACTCTACACTGCTTTCCCCTCATCACACATTGTTCCAAAGATCTATGGTCTAAACCACTGCGAGATGAAAGTAGACTAAAACTACTGTGCATGCAGACAGATTACAGGACTTGATGTTTACTTAGCCTCTAAGGTACTCTCTGAGAGTATTAATTGTCTTCCTAAGTAATTCATACACTTGAAAGCAGGGTGTTGTGGAATATTAGTTTAAGATGTGTTACATTCATTCATACTGCATGATATTTGTTTAATGATGCAACAATGTGTTGCATTCTTTTATGTAGCATCTGCTTAACTCTATAAAATTGCAATATTTTGCCTGCCTAAAACACCTGATTGGTCTAATAAAGAGTTGAGCAGTCAATAGCTAGGCAGGAAAGAAAAATAGGTGGTGCCACCAAGCAGAGAGAATAAATAGGAGGAGAAATCTAGGCTTGAGAAAAAAGAAGGAGGATTGAGAAAAGGAGGATAGATGGATTCCAGGGGCCAGTCACCTAGCCACACAATCAGCCATGGAGTAAGAAGGAAAGAATTATATACAGAATAAAGAAAGGTTAAAAAGCCCAGAGGCAAAATGTAGTTAAAGAGAAACAGGATACTTTAAGTTAGAAAAGTTGACTAGAAACGAGCCAAGCTAAGGCCGGGTATTCATAAGTAAGAGTAAGTCTCCATGTATTTATTTGGGAGCTAGGTGGCAAGCCCTCAAAGACTAAAAAAAATAAAAAAATCCAGTAGAGAACATGTTTCATATTTTCTGGTGATCCTGTTATATAACAAACTAAACAAGGATTTTGAAAATATTTCATATAAAACAAAAATTATATCTCTATTTTTTATGCAGATTATACTGACTCTTCAGTGATCTCCAAATTTTAAATTTCATATTTTAAAATAAAAACAATGGTCTTGAGTCATTATAAATAATATAAAAAGTGCCATGCCAAGTTTGATTCATAAATCCTAAAATGAATAACTGTCTTATAAATATTATAAGCATAGTAGGGTGTTTGGCTTCAATGTAAAAAAGAATATAATATTATTAGAAAACTTTATACCAAAATAAGAAAAACTAACTCATAATCTATACCTTATTTTCAATGATAGATGTTATCCAGGTGTCATAATTGCAAGTATGTACAATTATATTTTCATAGCCATCCATGACTTTAGCATCACTTCTATCAAGGACAGACTTGCAAATGGCCTTCTCAAGTTGCCCACTGCATGCCTCCATATGGATTGCTTTAATTCGTGGCTTGCATCTTTCTGCATAGATATTGATGACAAACGGGCATGCCTGGATAGGGAAGCAAACAAAATTTTGGCTTAGCCTTCTGGTAGAATTTTAAATAAATAAACTTATTATAAATGTTTCTCATATCATTTAAGATTCATTTGGCTAGCAAGATGGCTCGGTGGGTAGAGGTAGGTGCGCGCCACCAAGCCTGACACTGAGAGAGAAGCTAGACAAAAGGACAGTCCTGTCAGGAACTTGTGAGATTTCATCATGCTACTCAGAACAGAACCTAAGCTAGAATGTACAGCTTATATTTAATTTCTAGACTCTCCCATTTAGTATATGAGACTACTATAGAGAGAGTGCAATAGATTATAAGTAACTGAATCCACAGACAAAGAAAGCCAACTCTCTTTTGAACAAAAATCCTGTGAAGACGGTGATCCCAGTTTTAGAAGTTATACCACTCCACTATTAATCAAAAACTAGCTTGCTTGGGTCTGGAGGAACATCTCTGTGGCTAAGAGCACTTGTTCTTCCAGAAGACGAAAGTTTGACTCCAAGCAACCATGTTGGGCAGCTTACAACCACTTGTAACTCCAGATTTAAGGAATCTAATGCCTTCTGGCCTCTATGGGCCCTGCATGTACATGGACATCCTTGCACACAGACACACACAAATACAAATAAAAACTTTTAAAAAATGTTCTTTCATGTTGGCTGACATAGTAACTAACACAGTCTAAGACCCGAAGGCACAGCAAACCAATTTAGAATCTTTAATCCAAACAAATGAATTAAACAAGCTTTGTATTGTCTTTTGCCAAACCTAGGCAGAGTCTGCACCAAAGCTCACATTTCTGGTTGGACCTAGATTAATATTTCATGTAAATGTATTTGTATCAATTAAAAGACACACTAAAAGGCTGCATGATGTAAGGTCAGAGTACCGTTGGGACTTGTTTTCTTGGCCACATCTGGAAAACGTGGGAGACACGGTTGCAGAGGGTCTTTGCTTATAAGTGTCTTGGTTTTTAGAAGTTGTTAGTGTGGCTGCTGTTTTTCCTTTTGTCTTTTGGTTTTTGAGACAAGGTCTTCTATGTAATTCAGGATGTTTTCGGTTTGCTAGGCAGCCCAGGCTGGCCCCAAACTCAATGCCTCCTGCATCAGCTTCCTAGGTGCTAGACTTCATACATACACAACCATGCCATGCAGTCTTGGAGGCCTTTAAGACATCTTGCCCAGAGTTTTAAAAATGATTCTCTGTGGTAACTTTTCCAATAGATGATTTAATAGTATTTTCAGATAAAATCAGGATAAAATGATAATCAATACATGAACTGAAATCAAATCCCCACAGATAAAAACTTCGTTAAAGTGTCTCCATTAGTTGGGTAAAACTTCAGATGAATGTAAGTCAAATTTAAAACAATTTTTAAAGTTCTCATAAACTTTAGGAAAAACTGAATATTAGTAGCACAAACAATAAAGACCCAGAGACAATATCGAGGTTCAACCGAAAAACTAGAAAAGTAAAGCAGCCAAGCCACTGGAGAAGTCTTACCTCTACCAAGGCTGGGTGGCCACCGACTAGCAGACTAAGCCTCTCTCTCCTCTCATGTTATATTCCCTCTAGTGCTGGGATTAAGGGTGTATGACTCCCTAATACTGGGATTAAAGGTGTGAGCCACCACTACCTGGATATATTTCTTCATTGATCGTGTGTATCACGGGGTGGGACTGAACTCACAGAGATCCATCTGACTCTGTCTCCCAAATCCTGGGATTAAAGGTGTGTGTCACCATTGCCTGACCTCTAGTGGTCTTAGCTTTGCCTCTGGTCTTCAGCCAAGATTTATTTATTGAAATACAAATAATATACCACTACAACTATTGTTATCAGATGGTTAAAGGCATGTGTCATTACTGATCTTAAACTTTCTCAATTCACTTGAGAAAGAAAATGGGCTGGGGATTTAGCTCAAGTGGTAGAGCATTTGTCTAACATACATGAGATCTTGTGTTCAACTCCACCATTTAGAGAGGGAGAGAGAGAGAAAGCAAGGCATCCCCATCACAACTCAATTTGTAGAGCAAGCAGTGTCATCTGATCATCTTTCAAGGTCAGAAAGTGAGAAACATTATTCATACAAGCAGGAAAACTACTGAGTGCCAACCAACCAACACAATTAAGAATTTCTCACATACATGTTTCTCCAAAGACTGTCAATTATTTATGGCTTAATATTTAGATAACTCCTTGCCATCATACCCCCAAACATAAAATACAAAATAGCATGATGATCTATGTGGGTCAACTGTACCTGTCCAGCATTGATCTCTCTTGTTAGCAACACATCACAATTTATCATTCTTATTTTAGTTATAGTAATATATATATATATATAGTTATATAGTAATATATATCACATCTGTGCTGGTAAGGTTTTTATTAACTTAACACAAGCTCTAGGTTTATCTTGGAAGAGGAAAAGTCAAATGAGAAAATGTGTCCATCAGACTGGCCTGTGGGCAAGTCTGTGGGGCATTTTCCTGATTAATGATTGATGTGGAGTGGTCCAGTCAATTGTGAGTGGTCCTGGGTTATATAAGGAAGCAGGCTGAGCAAGCCATGGGGAGCAAGTCAGTAAGCAGTGTTCCTCAATAGCCTGCCCTGACTCCCTTCATGATCTAGGAGCTATAAACTGAAATAAACCCTTTCCTCCCCAAGTTGTTTTTGATTATGGTTTTTGTCCCAGCAATAGAAAGCAAACTAGGCCACCATCCTTTGGCACTTTCTGCTGTATGTATTTTTCCTTTTAAATTTTATTACTTTTGTTTTGTTTGCTCATGTAGCTCAGGTTAGCCTCAAACTTGCTATGTAGTTGAAGATGGCTTTGAACTGACATACATTACCATGCCCAGTTTATGTGGTGCTGGGAATTGTACTCCAGGCTTTGTATACTCTAGGAAGGCACTCTTATCAACTGAACGCCATCCTCAGTCCCCTTTCTGCTGAAATTTCAAATAATGGAGATATATTATCTATTCAATCATATTAATAAAATTTAAGTCAAATAAAAATTTACCTCATAATTCTTACCTCTGGTTTCATATATTAATAAATGGTTTTAAATGTTTTCAAGTTGCTTTATTGCTTTTAAATAATTTCTACTAAGAAAAATGTGCAGCAGAACCAGTACTGTTTATAGACTAAAAGTAGCTTTCACAACCATGGGTAAAATGTAAAAAACAAAAATTTGCAAAATTAGATTAAAGAGGAGTATTTAAAAATTACAGTAACTCTTCATATTCAATTACTAAAAATGGCAAAAAAAATTTAGAAAACTCTGAAAGCACACTTCTGAGGAATACTGAATGATACCACAACTAGAAATTTAGTCAAAGTTTCAAAGAACTTAATTTTAAATCTGTCATTAGCAGTACTGCCTTTATAAGTTGACTGAAGTGGGGCTGGCAAGGTGGCTCAGCAGTTAAGAAAACTAGTTGCTCTTCCAGAGGACCTGGATTCATTTCCCAGCAGCCATATAGTAGCTCACAATCACTTGTAACTTTAGTGCCAAGGGATCTGACACCTTCTTCTGCCCTATGTGGACACAAGGCATACATGTAGTACCCAAACATACATGCAATCAAAACACTTATATACACAAAATAAAATAATCTAAAAATAAGTTGACTGATGAGATGTGGGATGCCCTTCTGTATATGTGTTGCTTTTATTGGCTGATAAATAAAGCCCTTTTGGCCAATGGTTTAGCAAAGTAAAGCCAGGCAGAAATCTGATATATGGAGAAAGACGGCATATATATATATGGAGAAAAAAGGCAGTCAGGCAGACACCACTTAGCTACCGAAGGAGAAAGATGCCCAGAATCTTACCAATAAGCCACAGTCTCATGGCAATACACAGATAAATAGAAATGAGTTAAGATATAAGAGCTAGTTAGGAATAAGCCTGAGCTGTTGGTCAAACAATGTTGTAATTAATAGAGTTTCTGTGTGATTATTCAGGTCTGGGTGGCTGGGAAATGAAAGAAAAGTCTTTGATTACATAATGTAGTGCTGTGGGACAATGCTCTAGTACTCTGTAAAGATTTGTCACTCATATTGGTTTAATAAAATGCTGATTGGCCAGTAACCAGGCAGGAAGTATAGGCCAAGCAAACAGACTAGGAGAATTCTGGGAAGAGGAAAGGCTCAGTCTGCAGTTGCCATCCAGACACAGAGGAAGCAAGATGAAAATGCTACACTGAGAGGTACCAAGTCACATGGCTAAACATAGACAAGAATTATGGGTTAATTTAAATTGTAAGAGCTAGTTAATAATAAGCCGGAGCCAATAGGCCAAACAGTTTATAATTAATATAAAACCTCTGTGTGTTTCTTTGAGATTGAACAGCTGCAGAATCAGGCAGGACAGAAACCTTGTGTTACAATGATGTATGAGAAAATGACTAAAACTTTAAAACTATAACCAAATATCTTACTACTTTATATGTGGCTTGAGCTGAAACCCTTAAATCCTGTATTTTAAACAAGACACAGAATTTTAAAAAGCCTAGTTTTCTTCCTCCTCTGGACTTAGAATATTATTTAACTTTGTACCTATTGTGACATCTCCAATTTAAAATAAGTTGGCGTCATGAACCTGGGACAGTGGAGCCTAAGAAAGAGGTGGACTAAAGTCTTATGCAATAGTCAACTTTATTCAGAGCATCAGACAATTTATACTCTGAGGGTTAAGAAAAATTACTTGAGTAAGATGTGAACAAGCCAAACATGGCCAAAACATGTTTCTCCATAGAGGTATATAAACAAATAATAGCCAACTATAATGAATAATCTGAAGTAAGCTCACTCCTAACTGCTGGGAGGGGCACAGCAGCACATTCCTAGAACAATTCCCTGTTTTTGAAGAAACTAAAGTAACAAGACTCTTGTCTTGTTTTCCTAGAGTTTTCTCATAAGCACTCAATTCTTCTCACACAACTCCATTCTTGGACCTTGTTCTAACAAAAATATATACATTTTAGTTACTAATTTCCCTCTGCACATTAAAAAGTTCAAACTTTTTAAAAATTATTTTTATAGATTTTTTTATTTATTATATATACAATATTCTATCTGTGTGTATTCCTACAGGCCAGAAAGAGGGCACCAGACCTCATTACAGATGGTTGTGAGCCACCATGT
>LOEQ01004498.1:98651-109539 GCA_001685075.1 Bramus lutescens
AGAGAGAGAGAGAGAGAGAGAGAGCTGACCCTCCCCATTACCAGATGCAGCACTTAGGAAAGCAGGCCCTGCTCCTCGCCTAGACAGCACTGCAGAGCTGGTAGTTGGAGTTAAAGGTGATCCAGCCCCTAGGTTATAAACAAAGGAGAGCTGTCCCCATCACTCATCTGACACGTGGCAGCATGGGCGGAGGAGAGATGCTCCACCCCCATTCCCATCAAAGCCTAAGAAAGGTGTAGGAGCTAACCATGAGATCTTAAGAGCAGGAGAGCTGTCCCTGACTCTCACCAGCTGCAGCACCTGGGAGAGTGGCTCCTGCACAGTGTCAGAGTAATACAGTAGTGCTGGCCTTGATAGCGTGGGTGTAGGAAAGCAGACCTTGAGGGTGTGAAAGCAGAAGAACTGGCCCCACACCTCACTCATTGCTACAAGAGGTGAATTTGCTGGGACAATGCTGGAGAGGTCTGGACAGAGGAGAACTGGTGGAGGGACTAATCTGCACAGGTCCAGAATCAGGATTATGACTTGACCCGCCCCAACACCCACCCCATCTTTGATCTCCTGGAGCACATAAAGGAACCTGACCAGCAGTCCCAAAGCTTCAGGATCTCCATAACACAGGGCAACATCAGGATATGGTGATAATTTGTTTGTTTTTGACAAAGCTTGCCTGGAGAGCAGAGGGTGGAGCTAGCCACTAGCTAACCACAGAGGCCAGGCTGTGATGGCACACACCTTTAATCCCAGCACTTGGGAGGGCTGTGCTGCAGAAAGATCAGAAGTTCAAGACCACCTTGGCCTGAATCAGTCTAAAAGAGAAATAGCCGGGCACTGGAGGCCCACACCTTTAATCCCAGCACTAGGGAGGTGGAGACAGGAATATAAGGTGGGTGGAGACAGGATCTTGGTGCATTCAATCTGAGCATTCAGGCTGAGGATTCCTAGAGACAGGATCACCCATCTGGTCTAAGGATTCAGTAGAGGTAAGAACTAGTGGCCAGTTGCTCTGCTTCTCTGATCTTTCAGAATTTATCCCTATAGCTAAGCTGACTCCCAGATTTTATCATTAAGACCAATTAGAATTCTTGCTACATAGAATACCCAAGAAGAGGTCCAGTGAGGGTCCCACATCAATAGTATAGTAGGAACCAGAAACCTCAAACCAAGGATTATTTGCAATGAACAAGTAAAGATACACAGACAAAGGGGTATATTGTGTGACTCACTGTGTCATACTGCAGTTTCCATGATGAGATTTTTAATTTTTTCTCTTTTCCCTTTCTCTTAATATTTTTGGAGGGGGTGCAGGGACAGAGGGCAGAAGGGATGGGGAAATGGATGCAATCAAAATATATGATATAAAAGACACATAGAATAAATAAGAGAAAAAATACATATTCAAAACATACATGGATCCTTAGAACTCAGCATTAAATAAATAAATAAGAAAAACAGGCAGGAAAACCTGTGCATGTTGACACACTCCTGTAACCCCAGCACTAAGAAGGCTGAAGCAGGAGGATAGATGGCAAGCCCAAGGTCAGCCTGGGTATCATATAAAGTTTAAGGTGATGTTTCGCTACATAGGAAGACATCATCTCAAAAATAAGAGTCGGGTACCAACAGAGACAGCAGCAAAGACTGATGGGAGAGAGACACAAAGAAGCCAAATATCAAATGATATAAGAGGATTACAAATTGAAATAACAATGAGATCCAGCCATATACCTATTTGAATGCGTAAAACCCCAAAGGAAAGCAAATGCTGAGACATGTGGTTCAACAGGAATGCAAAAATAATAGCTGGTGTAAAACATCTGCAAAAACAGCACTTCTTCCAAAGCTAAACACTGTCTCAGCATACAGTTCAACACTGACTGAACTGAAACGTAAATAAGCTGAAAACTTGTTTGTATAGAACCCTGCACAAGTGTATAGCAGCTGCATTCACAAATGGCCCAAACTGGAAGTAGTAAGAAAACAGAAAGACACAAACTGTGACATGTGCATAAAATGAAATATTAGTGAGCAATAAAAAGAAATGAACTATAAACCATGAAAAGGTATGAAGAAAACATATGCAATTCAGCTATACAACATATTTTAAGAGGCAAAATCACACACAGTAAAAAGATCAGTTATTGCCCAAGGTTTTGGGAGATGAATACACAGGTGAACAGATGGAGCACAGGGGAGTTTTAGGGCACTGAAACCATTCTTTATGATACTGTGATAACTGTATTTGTGAGATTAAACAGTTGTCAAAACCCGTAAAACTATACAACATAAGTGAACTTTAATAATAGCAAATAATGTGGTAAGATACACTGACAAGTTATCATAAATGGACTACACTAACTGACATTGTTAATAATATGCAGAACTTGCTGTGTGTGGAATGGAAAAGATGGATCCCAGAAGCCACCAGATCTTCTCAGTTTTTCTAGATATAAAACTGCTTTTAAATGGCAAATCAACTAATAAACAAAACAAAGACAAAATATTTTAAGTCTAAAAAAAGCATGTTGAGATGATCTTATAGCTAACTAACGTATTTTTTTATCATCAATAGGTATGAGTAAATATTGACTATCAAGAGAAAGGTAAACATTTCAGAACCTAAAAATTACATATACCCTGCTGCATTGTGGCTGCCACTGAAGCAGATATGTCCCCCAAATCATTTTCAATGCAATAATTTTCAGAAACACTTGCTAGCATGAAGTTTGGGGTTATGGAACATTACTCTCTGGGGTCTGAAGCCGAGTTATGCAACTGTCTTGCTTTATTGACCCTGGTCAAGCTTATTAATCTCTTTGATTCTTTGATTCTACATCCCAATGTGTACAATGAGAGCAGTTCCAGGGCTACCTCACAAAGCTGATATATAGATGCCCTTAGATTAGCACGGGTATATGGTGAGCTCTCAAAATAGCTGATGTTAAGTATCAATCCCATTAATTTTATTAAATAGAACTTTATTGACTAATAATTTTTGCCATAAGAAAATCTTAATTAGGGGCTAGAAATATGATTTAATGGGTAAGAATATTTGCATGAAGATGGAGAATTTGGATCTCAGTACCCACATAAAAAAATCTGAGTGTGGCTATGTGCACGCCTATAACCCCAGTTCTAGGGATTGCCAGCCCACAGGAGGATTGTTGGGTTTTATCATTTCCAGTCTATCTCCAAGCTCATTGAGAGACCCTGTCCCAATAAAATACAATGAACAGTGATAGAAAAGGACACTCACCAACTCCCTCTGACCTTTTTGTGTGCATGAATAAGCATGGATTTGCACACACCACATAAACACACAACATAAAGGCAGAAAATAAAGAAAAATCTTAATTATGATTCACTTCTATGGAATGGAGTATTGATAATAAACTAAAAAATGAAAAGCTATATCTTAAATTTATAATATCATTACATTTTATAGATAAAGGGGCACTGTGTATATTATCAAACTTAATAGAAGTTTAATATTAAACAACATATTTATAAAAATAAATTATGAAAACCCTTTATATTAGTATCTTATTTTTATCCTACTTGCTTTTCGGAGAAACAGATTAATCAGACTCTTGCCTAGCTTACCTACTCTACAAACTCAACCATCCTAAGAGACAAACATCACTATTCCAGTGATGGGGAGTTCCTCTCTCTCCGACTATGAGCTGGCAGCAGCACTTCCTGTTCTGCACTATATAGTTGGCTATGGCTTTTAGGCTTTCTCATTGACTTCTCAGCCTTTGGCTTAAGCACACAAACCCTACTCTAATCTCAGGTACCTCCTAACTGACTAAAACTCATACTCAATGATATTCTGTTGTGGTGCTCTTGGCTTCTATGAACTTCCCTAACTGAGAACAAATAATATTAAGGAATTCCTTTTCTGTTTTTGGTTTTATGTTGTTGTTTTACAAGGTCTCTATATGTAGCCCTTCCATCCTGGAACTCACTCTGTAGACCAGATTGGCCTCAAACTCACAGAGATCCTCCTACCGCTGCCTTCTAAATACTGGGATTAAAGATGTGAGCCAAGGTGCCCAGCTAAGAATTCTTAACATGTATAAACAACTTTCTGGAAACCTCTTAATTTTTTTAGTGAAACTAACTTATTAACTCTTTGGGTTTTTTTTTTTTTTGGAACCAGGGTGTGGCTCAGTGATGCCGAGTGCTTGCAGGAAAGTAGTTTCCTTTCTGTAAAAAAAGGAGTTTAAATACATGTACCCTGCACAGCTGGACAATGTTTCTCCCAGAAGACACAGGTTAGTAGTTGAAAATCTCAGTGCCAAGTGTTAGACACCTCCTTGTGAGTTATTGGCCAGGGAAGCTCTACAGGCCCCTAAGATAACATGGGCTACTGACATTTACGGCGGTTTGAATGAGAATGGCTCCCAGAGCCTCATGTTTGAATACTTGGTCCCCACTTGGTAGAATTGTTTAGAAAGAATTAGGAAGGTGGCTTTGTTGGAGGAGATATGTCACTGAGGTAGGCTTTGAGGTTTCAAAAGCCTACACCATCCCCAGCCCACTACCTCCTACCCCTGCCTCATGCTTGTGGATTGAGATGTAAGCTCCCAGCTACTAATACAGAGCCATGCCTACCTGCCTGCTGCCATGATGGTCATGGACTCTAAAAACCTTCTGCAACCATGAACCACAAATTACATGTTTTCTTTTATAAGCTGCCTTGGGAGCTGGGTGGTGGTGGCACACACCTTTAACCCCAGCACTCAGGAGGCAGAGGCAGGTGGGTCTCTGTGAGTTCGAGGCCAGCCTGTTCTAAAGAGTGAGTTCTAGGACAGGCTCCAAAGCTACACAGAGAAACCCCATCTCAGGAAAGAAAATACAAATTGCCTTTGTTATGGTGCCTTATCACAGCAAGAGAAAAGTAACTAGGACACCGTTGCCATTTGTTGCCCACCATAACCCTGGTAGACCCTCTTTCTGAAGACACACATGTTTTCATTGCAGGACATAAAGAAATCAATTTGGAACTGACTTGGAAAATTGCCCCAAGCTGGCTAGCTTGCATGTACCTTCAGGCTACTAGAGAAACAAAAATCATCAATGGTCTTACTAACCGCAGTACCACTGAATGCTGCAATACCAACATGCCAGGCAAGAATTGCACTGGTGCAACAGCGGCAAGAATGCTATGGGAATAACCAAGCATTTTGTGGATTTGTGGCCTGCTCCACAGGAAGGAATTTACCCATTATAAACTTGTTAAAAACTGTTTGGAAGGTAAAGCCAAAGACCCTAGCAAGGAACCTACTATTGTTGTTTTAGTACATGGACATGCTGTCAAAATTGCCTCCTGAATATGGATTAGATGGATTAGTGTTATTCTCTTTTTTTTTGTTGTTTTTTTTTTTTGATACAGGGTTTCTCTGTGTAGCTTTGAAGCCTGTCCTAGAAGTTGCTCTTGTAGATCAGGCTGGAGAGTTGCCTGCCTCTGCCTCCCTGAGTGAGGGGATTAAAGGCATGTGCCACCACCGCCTGGCTCTGATTAGTGTTATTCTTAACCCTGGTCAGAGAAGCCTTTTCTACAGTAGGCAGTAGTTAATCTAGAGACTCACAATTGAGTGACTAAAGTACCTAAGTACTTAGTAAAGAACTCAGAGCACATAGGTGATTGCTGATTACCTATGTGGTAAGAAGAAGGGCAGAACGAACGTAAGAGCAGGAGGATGAGGACGAACGCTGTCTTTGGACACATGGCTCTTACAGGCATGAACTCACTGCATATGTTCACCCTCACAAGATCAACCCAATATTTGCTAATATTCCCGCAGCCAGTACTAACAACTGGACTCAGAGGGTGAAGAAAGGAAGAAGAAAAAGGAAAAGAGAGGAGAAATAAGAGGCAGAGAAGAGGAGGAATAGGAAGAAAAGGTTATGACATGAAGGTGGGAAGGAGACACGTGGGCGTGTCTGGGGTGTAAATCCCCCAAAGCAGAAATAATCATTAAGTAATTCACATAGTTTAGTAAATATGCGAACTATCACATAAGGAAAATAAATGCTTATGTTAGAAAAGAGAGATTTACTTTTTTAAACTTTATGTGTGTGTGTTGTCTGCATGAGTTTATGTGCACCATCTGAGCACAGATGCCTGTGAAGGGCAAGAAAGGGTAGAGAAAGACTTGGAACTGGAGTTATAGGTGCCTGATGTGGGTGCTAGGACCTAACCAGGGCCCTCGGAAAGAGCAATAAGTTCTCTTAACCACTGTGCCTCCTCTCCAGTCCCATGTTTAGGCTTCTCCCCACTATCCTAAACAATAGAATGCCATTCCATGGAGAAGTCTGACAAGCACTCACCTCTACAGACAGCCCATGCGTCCTCATCACACTTTTCACCACTTGTTCGCAATTCAAAAAAGTTGTACTCCTCAAGGCTAATAAGACCATTTCCATCTAAATCAATGACTTCAAATATCTCTGATAAAGTTGACCTAAATTATAAAAATAGAAAATTATTATTTTAAAACAAAAAAAAGATAGATAGATAGATAGATAGATAGATAGATAGATAGATAGATAGAAGTTTTTTATAATGTGTTTTGTCTGCATGTGTGTCTGTGCACAATGTGCATGCCTGCTGTCTGAAGGAGCCAGTAGAGAGCACTGGCTCCCCTGGAACTGAAGTTATAGATGAGTGTGAACCACCACATGGGTGGTAGGAATTGAACTCAGGTAGAAGAACATCCAGTGTTCTTAACCACTGAGCAATCTCTCTAGCTCCTAAAGACAGTTTTTGAGAACAAGTTTCAAAGGAAACAATATTAATGGCATTCAAGAACTTTTTTCTGAGCTATATTATATCCAAATACATTTTTATCTGTCTGTTATCAAAATCAAGAGTGCAACTAAGAGAATCTACCATTAAAGTCAATGTCTGGTGGAGAAGACACTGGTAGAGATGTACATGAAGTCTGGCCAGGTGCACAGAACCTAGGAACTATGGACAATCCTAGACTTGTAAACACAGTGTCACTCTTGGTTACTTAAAGAATTTAAAAAAATATATTTCTTATACATAGCATGCTTTTTGCGCATGTATACATTGTGGAATGAGTAAATCAAGCTAAATAACACATCTATTATCTCATATATTTAGTTTTATGGTGAAAATACTTAATATCTATTCTTGTAGCAAATTCCAAATATATTTTTATTAAATATAATAAATTGCAATTAGCTATAGTCTAGTTACTATATTATACAATGGATAACTGCATTTATTCTTCCTGTCTAATTGAAAATTTCTACTTATTAAACAATATTTCTCACAATTTCCTCACACCACCAATCCTTGGTAATCACCATCCTGCTTCTATAAATTTTACTTTGTAGATCCCACATATAAGTGAAATCATGAGGCACTGGTTTTTGTGCCTTTTATGTTTTTAAGTGCACTGCCCAAAATGTTGTGGTAAGATACTGAGTTAAAGCAGAAAGCTAGTCACAGAAAGATGGGGGTGGAAGCAGACCACAGGAAGATGGGGGTGAGGGCAGACTGCAGAAAGAGGGGAGAGTTGGCCACAGAAAATGGGGGTATAAGCTGGCCACACAAAGAGGGCGGTGAAAGCTGGGCAAAGAAGTTGGGGGTGGGAGTTGGTCACAGAAAGAGGGGGTGGGAGCAGTCCACAGACAATGAGCAAAGACAGGTAAACAAAACTTACCTAAATTCACTTGTAAGAAATAATTCCCCTGTTTCATCTCTATATACAAGTTGGGCTTCTTCTGTTACTGGTTTTACTTCTTTTTTTAGTCTACATCCAGTTGTGGAAGGAATTAACCAATAAATTCCTGGTCCTAGTTCACCAGTCCATCCAAACACCTTTTATCAGAAGAATTAAACAAAATGAACAATGAAAAGTCTTAATGACTTTAAATTTTTCTTCTGAAGGGGAAACTTGAGACGTCACTTATTTTAAATCACTTTTATTAATTTAGTTACAGTTTATTAACCTTTTACTGATTTAAAATTCTTTTTCTTAAGGGTAGTCCTAGTACAAGACAATACAATATGGTCCTTTATGTTTTCAAAACTACCTAAAAGCAAAAGAAGAGAAGAAGCTATATATCATCTAGGTCATCCCCAAAGATCTTCAAGAATGTTTGTGACACAAATGCCTTCAACAGGACCAGAGAGTAATCTTAGAATATTTTAAAAATGTAAACACTAAGCTTCTTAAAGAGAAGTAGTAAAGATCTCCTACTACTGTGATTGAAATATGAACATATGATTTGTAAATAACATTTAGATGACATCAAAGAAACTTAAATATACTTTTAAGTTCACCTTTTACATGAGTTAAACATATGTCTGAAAGCTGAATTATATATTACAATATTACTCTCTATTCTGCTGTTTTTTATTTGTTGTTTTGTTTTTTGAGCTAGGAACTCATGGGTTTTTGGTTTGTTTTTTCAGACAGTCTCACTGTAGAGTTCATGTTGGCCTTGAACATGTTGTGAAGCCCAGTCTGGCCTTAAATTTGTAGATCCTCTGCCTCTGACACCTCAGTGCTGGTATCTCAGAAAAATCGTACCATACATCATTGCTTCTGTAAGTTTGACTCTATCTCTCTCTCTCTCTCTCTCTCTCTCTCTCTCTCTCTCTCTCTCTCTCNATATATATATTGGCAGAATACTTTTAGATGGGTTGCTAAGATCACTAGGTGGCATGGACTATAAAACAAGATGTAGAGTCCTAAACAGACCTGCTTGCCTGAAACTGTTTCCTAACAAATGCTGAATATTTATAATGAATATCAAAACATTTGTATAAAAACATTTTATTTGCCTATTCAATATGGAAAGCAACTGGTATCCCATTATATACCTTCTAGGAGCTTTCTGGAGCCTAAACATTTTTTATAAAAACCAGGGACCATCTTTTGACTACCCTAACTGTACATATTTAATCGTTATGTATGACAGCTAAGTACAGTTACTTGTGCTACAGTACAGACTAGTCCCCAAATTACATCAGGTATTGTGTTCAAATAGTCTTTCCAAAACCTATTTTAGGTCATCCTGGAGGGTCATAAACAAAGTAAGTTGATCATCTGAGTTCTAGATTCTTTCTGCCTGATTATCCAAGGACTATAATTACCCCGAATTATCACCAAACTCTATTTGGGAAGAAGAAATAATTCAGTGTAACTGAGGATCACCGTGAAGGCTAATATACCAAATCCATGCTTTGGAAATGATATTTGTTTAGATTAATCATATACAGGCTGACATGTAGGAGTTAAAAAATATCTTGCTACTTCTTAGTGGATGTCATCCCATGAACTTCCTTTATTCCCCACATATAACTGTGAAGGGCCACTATAGATGTCAACTAGGAAGTTCTTCATGGGTACCAAACTCTTCCTAAGGAAAATAATTGTGAAGCTAAAACTACTAGTAAAAATCCTTTGTAAATATGACATATTACAGATAAACAGAAGCCTATAAAGACACCCACAGAAACTCAGTTTAAACATAGCCTTGCTATGACTGACTGTTTTTACACATGTAATCTCATAAGAAAGTCATTTCATCCAAAACCAAATGGGAAAAGCTATTGTTTCTGACACTGCTTTATCTTTAACATCACCTCATAGTCAGCTATGAAGAAGAGCTTAGTAAAATTGTTAACTTCTGCCATTTTATGTAGTTCTGGCCGGTAATACCCTTGTCTGTTAGGAGGCCTCCAAAAAAGACTTCTATATAACATCCCATAGGAAAATATTTGTCTGTCATTGAGCCAATATAAAGATTAAATATGATATTGCAGTAAGTTCTTGAATAGTATTATTTCTGCTGCTGTGAAGTAGATTGTATTTTGTAGTCCTCATAAAATAAATAGGCACATGTATGTATCTGCTCACATATTTGGCCTCTGAATAAATACATAATTAGAAAGGACCAGTACAACCTCAGAGGCAACATATAAAAACATTTAAAAGCATTTCTTTCCATCATACTATTTCTGAACACTACAATATGAGTCAACACTGAGGATAATAATTTGGGAGAATTCCTGCTCTGCAGTCATAGTACAAGTACAGCAAACTTTGCTGTAGATGGGGTCGTGTATCTGGAGGGTAGGAAGAATCTAATGACATCACTCTCTTTATTGAGAGCAACAACAAAAAATATTTTCATGAGATACATCATGGCATGTAGTTCTGGAGCCAAGACTATCAATCATCAATCCCTAAAAAAAAAAAAACTTAGAATATAAGAAAAAGTTCTTTACAGTTAATAAAACATATATAATAGCATAATGATTAGGTACTACCTATACCTTCATTAGAATAGAGAACATCTGAGTTTAAAATACTGGTGAAAAGCTACTATTTCCCTCAATGTGGCTTCATATTACATTCTTAAACATTAAAAAATATGTATACTTCTCTATTTCGTAGTTCAGTAAAACACATGAGCTGTGGCTCTGCTTGATCCTCACTTTCTTTAAGAATATATAAGGCCGTATCAACAGATAACCAGGGGGAACGTTTTCCTAGAAACATAACAACAACAGTATCACCAACAAAACCCACGTCAGATCAGCCAATCACTGTACATTCTTTTAAGTTCTTTACCCAATAGATTTTGAAAAAGAAATACACATCCCATTTTTACATACAAATATCTTAATATCTATAACATGCCACTATTATATTTAATTTTATGAAAAACAGTATTGTAACAAGAGGGCCAGCTTGTTGGGGTTTCGGTTCCGCCCAGTACCCCACAGCTGGCATGTCCCAAAGAAAATCACACAGAGATCTCCATAAGTTATAAAACTGATTGGCCCATTCGCTCAGTCTTATTAGCTCTTGTAGCTTATATTAACCCATTATTCTTA
>LOEQ01004498.1:113241-150080 GCA_001685075.1 Bramus lutescens
ATATAAGAAAGTACATGCTGGCTTACTGGAAGATGAAAGATCCTCTGGGGCAGTCAAGCTGTCCTAGATGGAACTGCACACATAGGAGAATGCAGCCAGCACTGTAAATCTGGCCATTAGCTTAACCTGTCACTGCAAAAGTGCCAGTGAACCCTGCACAGAAAAGCCATGCCAGGCTCAGACGAAAAGGTCTCATGAATCAAGAAATCCTTAATTGTTTTAAGTCACTGAAATTTTGGGCATTTTGTTAACATTTTGTAGCAGTTAGTAACTGACATCCTTTATAAAACATTATTTGGGGGCTGGAGAGATGGCTCAGAGGTTAAGAGCACTGGCTGCTCTTCCACAGGTCCTGAGTTTAATTCCCAGCAACCACATTGTGGCTCACAACCATCTGTAATGAGATCTGGTGCCCTCTTTTGGCCTGCAGGATACATGCAGACAGAACACTATATATATAATAAATAAATAAAAATCTTTAAAAAATAAAACATTATTTGCTGATTGTCTTTGGTCATATATGAATCTTATACTAAAATGGCTCCATTTTAATGGCAGTCTCCGTTTCTCAGAACCACTCTTTCTATACTTTTAATTTTCTCTTCAGTTTTCCTCTTTTATTTGCCATGTGTACATGTACATTGGGAGAGAGAGACAGTAACTGACTCACACTGTAGCCTTAGTGTACATACTGTAACTAGACTGGCTTTGAACTTGGGGCAATTCTTTAGTTTCAGCCTCCTGAGTATTGGGATTATAGGTATGTACTGCCATAATCCCTGCTTTTTTTCTAAAAAAAAAAATATATAAAGTCTCAATATGTATTCCAGGATGACCTGGAACTCATCCTCCTGCCTCAGTATCCCCAGTGCTGAGATTATGAGTGTGTCCCACTATGCCAGCCAGTTCCTTTACTATTTATTCCTTTATTGTTTCTTTCACTAAAATTTAAGTCCTTGAGAGTAGATGCTTTGGTGTTTTATGTACTTAATATATCCTGAACATCTAAATTGAGGTTTAATATATAAGAACCTCAATAAATATTTGATGAATTAATTAATGAGGGAAATCTCTTCATGAGAATAGAGAACTAACACTGAACTTACATGGCCATCTTAAGTCACTCTTTAACTGATGTTGTCATTATTTAAACGTATAAACTCCTGGGCTGCCTCAGCAGTTAAGAGCACTTGCTGATCATGCAGAGGACCCCAATTCTTTTTCCAGATACACATGACAGCTCAGACTGACCCAACACCCTCTGGCCTCTCCACGTATCTGACACACATGGCAGACAAAAATTCATGTGGGCATAAATAAATAGAAAGATTTTTATTGCTGAGCATGGTGGTCTACTCCTTCAGGGGCTAAGGTAGGAAGATCACAAGTTTAAGGCCACCCTGGGATAAATAGTGAGATTCTACCTCAAAACCAAATACCAAACCAAAACAAAATGAGGTGGGGGGATTTAATCAACTGCCAAACATTGTAGCTATCCTGTAATATCTCAAACAAAACTTCTAAATTATCTATTTTAGGGGTATGAATCTTCATGAAATAATATGTTTGTTTATAAACAGAGGTGATGCATGATTTAGAACAATCATTAAAAAATATCCAAAGGGGGGGCTGGAGAGATGGCTCAGTGGTTAAGAGCATTGCCTGCTCTTCCANTAAATAAATAAATAAATAAATAAATAAATAAATAAATAAATATTTTTTAAAAATCCAAGGGAATCACTAAAGACAATTCTTATTGATTAAAATAACAAAATAGCTCGGTTTATAGCTTGTAGTATCTCACCTGGCTATCATGCATGAGGTCAAGGTTTCAATTCTCAAAAATGACCATTTCAAACAGTACATAATCATGAATTTTAAATACAAATATTATTGTGAATGAAAAGATTATTAATAAATACCTCCTCTGGTATAAACATGGACATTGAAGCTATTAAAAATACTTGCAGTTTCATATCCCAAATTATGCTTCTATAGAATTTCTGTTAGACATACTAATTTTAAACGGAAAATTATAAATGAGAAAAGCTATGATTAATTAACAAATAAAAGGCCTGGCATGGTGGCATAGACCTTTAATCCCAGCACTTGGGAGGCAGAGGCAGAGGCAGAGGCAGACAAATCTCTGTGAGTTTGAAGCCACCCTGCTCTACATAGTGAGTTCTAGGACAGCCAGGGCTACAGAGCAAGACCCTGTCTCAAAAAAAGACAGAAAGAAAGAAAGAGAAAGGGGAAAAAACAAATGAAAAGCTGAGTCTATGTCATGAAGAACCAAATAGCATCGTTTGTTTCTAAGAAAAGACACTTTATTTTTATTTGCTTTGCATGATGATAAGACAGTAACTGTTTAAAGTAATGCTTTTTTGAAATATAACAGCCATTTTCTTCACTGTTGTTCAACATAATGCTTGAAGTCTTAGCTAAAGCAATATGACAAGAGAAAGAAATATGTGAGATAAAAATAGGAAAATATTAAAGTGCTTATTTCTATTTTCATACTATCCATATTTGCAGGTGGCATGATTCTTTACTTAAAAGACCCTACTGAATCCACCAGAAAGCTCTTGGACTTAATAAACACTTAACAGTAAAATTGCAAATTATAAAATTATATCAGTGGTGTACTTGCAGAGAAATAAATTGGAAAAATATTCTATTTAAAATAAGTCCAAAGAATTAAGTAAATTTATGAATATATCTAACCAAAGAAAAGAAAGATCTCTACCATGAAAACTTCAAGATATTGAAAAGGGAAATTAAAAAACACAGTATATGATGCAAAGACACTACATACTCCTGCACTAGTAGAATTACTATTGTGAAAAGGACCACACTAACAAAATTAAGTTATAGATTTAATTTAACACCTATCAAAACTTCACATGTTTTGAAAAAGCAACACAAGTGTTCATATAAATCATAAAGAACCATGAATATCCAGGGAAAAAGTAAGGAGTGAGAACCCTGATGAAGTTATTGCAAAACTCGACCTCAAACTGTGTTACAGAACTATAGTCACACAGACAGCCTGGGACTGGTATAAAAACAGATCAGTGGAATAAAATAGAGGACCTTGAAACAAAACAACAAACCTACGTCCATTTTAATTTTGATAAAAGAAGCAAAAATATACATTGGAGAAAAGAGAGCCTCTTTGACAATGTGCTGTCAAAACTGACCTCCCACCTGCAGAATAAAGCTAGACTCTAATTTTTCATTGTGTACAAAAATCAGTTCAAATTGGATCAAAGACCTTGATTTAAAACATGAAACACTGAAACTTCTAGAAGGAAACATGGGGATACCCTTCAAGACATTGAGGTAGACAAAAGAACTTTTTAAAATAGAACACCAATAGTACAAGAACTAACCCAGTATCAACAAGACAGGACTACATCAAAATATAAAGTTTCTGTACAGCAAATGAATAGACAGCCTTCAGAATGGGAGAAAAGTCATAACCAGTTACATGTAAGACAATATCCAGAATTTATAAGCAATTGCAGAAATAAAATGCCAATGAAACAAAACATTTTCTTATCTGTTCCTCTGTCATTGAACACTTACATAGTGCTGCTTATAGACACTGATGCACAAATATCGCTATAATATGTTGAATTGGAGTTTTTTGGGTAAACTGTCAGCTGGGTCACATGGTAGATTTAGTTTGAGATTTTCAAGAAACCTCCATATTGATTTCCATGGTGTTTGGCCTGGTTGACATCTTTCACCAACACTTTAGAAGGGGTTCGTTTTGTTTACATCCTTGCTGGAAATACTCTTTTGCTCAAGAGCATTTTGGCTATCCAGAGTGTTTTATGCTTCTGTAAGAATTTTAAGATTGTGTTTTCTGTTTCTATAAGGAATGTCATTGGACATCTCGAGGGCATTGCCTTGAGTCTCTGATTTTGATACAGTACCCATTTTTACAACATTAAGTCTTACAGTCAGTAACCATGGGAGGTCTCTTCCTCTTTCCATGTCATCTTCAATTTCTTTTGTTTTAAAATTATAAAGATAAGAAAATGCAGACACACAGATGGAAACTTTTTGTTGTTGTTGTTTTGTTTTGTTTTTCGAGACAGGGTTTCCCTGTTTAACAACAGTCCTAGCTGTCCTGGAACTAGCTCTTGTAGACCAGGACCAACTCACAGGGATTCACTTGCTGGGATTAAAGGCATGTGCCACAACCGCCTGACCCAGATGGAAACTTTTTTTAAGTGTAAAGAATAGCCAAGTTCTGTTGTCTGAAGGAAGATAAATATAATGGAGATAATCCTAAATGAATTATTATCTGTTTTCTCTCAATTGTAGTTCCAATGTTTTAATAAATATATATTATTAGTGTGTATGCATGAGGGAGAAAGAAAAAGATTTGGAGGAGGTCATATGACATAGTACATGTGTGGAGGTCACAGGCAATTCTATAGAGTCATTTCTCTATTTCCACCTTTACATGGGTTCCAAAGATTAAATATATCAGGCTTGTGTACCAAGTGTCTTTACATGCTGAGCCATCTTGCCACCACGGTTCCTAGATTTTATATAGACACATAAGATCCTGTATGTATATATTACATACAAGTAGAAGTCAAACTGCTTAAGTGAACAAAAGGGACTAGAGAAAAATGGGAAGACAGGAGGATTTGGGGGGATTTATTCAATGTATATATATTTGCATTAAAATGTACTTATCTAACTAAACATCATATATGAAGAATAAACACAATGAAAAAATTTAAAACTAAATAAAACTATATATTTCTTGGGCAGATTATTTTCTTAACTAGGACTAGGAAATATAAAGTACTTTCAGAGAATATAAATTGGTATTTTAAAAATAAAAATAGATAATTAAAGCAGCCTCAGTCTTTACTCACAGATAGATCTCTGTGAGTTCATGGTCAGTCTGGTCTATATAGTGAGTTCCAGAATAGCCAGAGGTACACAGTGATACCATGCCTCAAATGAATGAATGAATGGATGAATGAATGAATAAACAAATAAACATACATACAAACATAAATAAATAATTTAAACTTACCTTCAACTTGACTCAGATTCAATGGCTTAATTGTTAAATAAAGCACAGATCTTTGAGCTATGTGCATCTTGTACTGATGACTAACAACTTCACCATCTTCTTCTAAAAAGAAACAGCCTTTTGACTGCACACACTGCCAGTCCTGAAATGAAGGGAAACATTTTGAAACAATATTTATTAAATGTTTCAGCATGCATAGTAATGTGAGAAAATGAGAGACAACCCTTAAAAAGGTCAGATATACCTATTGCCCTCCAGGAGTGTACAAACATAGGAGAGAAAATGCAGACATAAAATAAATCAATCATAATTGTCAAATATACGTTGCATGTATTTTTCTAAAATCTTGAGAACCAGAAATGTTTTAAATTTTGCTTTTTTTCCTTCAGGTTTTGGAATAGCTGTTTATACATGACATGACATCTTTGGAATGAGACCCAAATCTAAATAGGAGAGTCACCATTTCTTAAGCATGTTTTTACACATAGCCTAAGGGTTGACAGAGGTTTCAGTCCTGCCCGGTCCCATAGTCATTCATCCCAAAGAAATACACAGAGTCTTACCTGAATTATAAACTGGTTGGCCTATTAGCTCAAGCTTCTTATTAACTCTTATAACTTATATTAGCCCATAACTCTTGTCTGTATTAGCCACGTGGCTTGGTACCTTTTTCAGTGAGGCAGTCTCTTCTTGCTTGCTCTGTGTCCAGCTTTCTCTGTGATGACTGTGGACTGACCCTTTCCTCTTCCCAGAATTCGCCTGTTCTCATTGCCCTGCCTCTACTTCCTGCCTGGCTACTGGCCAATCAGCATNAACTGGTTGGCCTATTAGCTCAAGCTTCTTATTAACTCTTATAACTTATATTAGCCCATAACTCTTGTCTGTATTAGCCACGTGGCTTGGTACCTTTTTCAGTGAGGCAGTCTCTTCTTGCTTGCTCTGTGTCCAGCTTTCTCTGTGATGACTGTGGACTGACCCTTTCCTCTTCCCAGAATTCGCCTGTTCTCATTGCCCTGCCTCTACTTCCTGCCTGGCTACTGGCCAATCAGCATTTTATTAAACAAGGACAAGAAACAAATCTATACAGGGTAAGGCCACTGTCCCACAGCACCTAACTATGGAGCACATGCCGCAAGCTGGGGTGCAGCCATCACACAAGGGCAGGTGTGGGGGTTTGTACTTGTGGCATCAGGTTACTGTTTACAATTTGGAGGGTTTGGAAGAATTTCAGATCTTGCAACAACTTTCCATCAGAGATATCAGCTCATTGTAAAGATAGAGAGGGTCTAAAGGCAGTCTAGGACATCCATTTTGGTAGAGAAGCAAAGGTTGGAAAACAACATGGCAGGCATGGTATCACAGTTCTCAAAGACTTCAGAAGTCTTCCTCTCCCATCTACCAGTTGTATGCTGAGTTCTGATCTACTTTGCATTTAATATCTGCTATGAATACTGGGCATAGCGACTTTGCTTATAATCCCAGCACTTGGGAGGCAGAAATAGGAGGACATCTGCAAGTTTGTGGCCACTTTGGCATACCCAGAGTTCCAGGCCAGCCAGGGCTACAGTGAAACCCTTGCTCAAAAATAAAACACACCAACAAAAAACTACCATGATTTTCTAAAGTGAGCTTTAAATAAAGTTTCATGTTTATATTATAAATCAATAAAATAATATATAACATAAACATATACAGTAAATGATACAATGATGGCGCATTATCATTCTGAATTATTTACACCCTTATGGGTTGGACAAACATAAGTGTGTTTAGCTTAAATGTAGCAGCTCTCCATATTTTTAAAGTTGGTTCCCTCCTTCCCCTGGGATCTGGAGATTGAACTCAAGTTGTCAAGATTCTACCTGCTGAGCCTTCTCACCGCCCTAAAGGAACTTGTTTTCCCTAATTGTACTTTGTTTAGAATATTAGTAGTTAATGTGATTTGTGACATTTGGGAAACTAAAGAGAAGTTGTTCATGGCAGTTCTTCTGGGGACAGTGCCAAGGGCTGATAGGAAATGGCTTTAAAAATCTACCTGAGAAGGTTAACATTTTTATTAGATATCTTTCCCATGTTCCAGTTCTGGGGAAAAAACGCTATAATAGAAAAAGAATTTGTAAGTTTCTATGGAAGACTGGCAAACTCCATACTGTAATAGTACACTGAGGCTAACAGGCCTGGAAACAGCAGGGAATCCCTACACAAAGGTAGGGCAAGTGCCACATGACTGACACCAAAGGAAGAACCATAAAGAACATCATAGGAAACCTCGAGCAGCACTGCTTATAAAGAAACAGTGGGTTTCTTAAGATTCACAAAACTTATTAAACATACAGTGCCTATTCAACTTGAAATTTTATTTAAAACAAGACTTTCAATCACAAAGGGTTGTTTTTTTGCCTTTTTTTTTGGGGGGGGGAGGGGGATCTTGGGTTCAGACTAACACCCTAAGAATGAATGAATCCAAACCAACATGCTATGAATTAAAAGTAAAAAAATACTGAGAAATTGTCTGAATTGTTCAAATAAATGAATCTGAATGAAATACAGACACGGCTGACAGTTTGCGTTCATGAGAAAATGAACGGACACTGAGTTTTAAGATGATTTTAGAATAACAGAGGAGGAAATTCCATGTGTAATACATTTTTTGACAAATAAAACAGCTTGTACTTCTTAGAGCGGGCATGAGGTGGTGCTAGATTCTACCAATTCGAGAACATTCCTATAAGTGCAAAGGACTTCTTTCACTGGTGACACATGGTTTACTTATCCCACTCATAAGAAATAAGGAAATACTAAAGACACAACCTACAAATTTTAAAGTAGAAAATAGTGATCGTAAGTGGATTAGTGAAGTTACATCTTTCCTGGGTCGCTCTGGTAAACACTTGTCCTTACATATAATTCTACCGCAAGCAGACCTGCCACCAGGACAGCACAGGAGGTTGTAATCTCCACCACTCTTTACCAAGAGTCTGTATCATGCCCTTTCAGGAAGCTATTCACTTTCGTTGTTTGAAACGTGCTCTTAATTTTTGTCACTAAAGAATTCTTAAAAGTAAAAGGTTAAGTAGATGATGTATGAAGGAAAACTGATATGGATTATCTTTTAATTGATGGATCAATGGATTAACATTTTGAAAAGGAAACATAACTAGTGCTTTAACAAACATTAAGTCTGAGTCATTATCAATTTGTATTATACATTTATATGCATAATTGTATTATGCACTCATACTGTTTTATAGAGAAACTTGTGTATGAAACATGGTATGC
The DNA here is from genome assembly GCA_001685075.1 of Bramus lutescens. Classification (NCBI taxonomy): domain Eukaryota; kingdom Metazoa; phylum Chordata; class Mammalia; order Rodentia; family Cricetidae; genus Bramus; species Bramus lutescens. Next base: position 121,586 of record LOEQ01004498.1, read on the forward strand.
TTCATATGTACATGGATTATGCATATATAACATGTTATGAATACATACAGCTTGATATTGTATGATACATGTATGTATACTATATATGTGCTGTATGGTATGGTCATATTCATATCATAAAAACATGTTTAGATGACATATATTTAGGCAAGTCCCAATTAAAAGTATAAATACAAGCAGGTTACATCTCTGGAGCTTACCACTGATGGCTTGTGGCCTACTCTAATTTCAGTAGTGACTGGTTTATAGCAAGGAAGTTAAAGCTATTCCTCTCTCAAGGGAAAATTCTTGACATTTCTTGAATATTACTGAACCTAACTAGATAGAATCCAAAATTAAAAAGAGAATAGTAATACCGTGTTGAAGTATGAGCAATAGAAAGTCATATATGCACAGTTACTGGCACATTCCTATTTTCCTCCTGTAATTCAAGTCTTTCATAAATGTGTGGATATATGATTTAAAACCTGGCTGCTAAGCATGGTGCTTATAGGTCAGCTACTCTAGGAGGCTGAAACAAACGACTGCCTAAGTCTGCGAGCTTGAGTCCAGCCTGGACAAACACAGCAAGACCATGTCTTCTTAAAAAGTGAGCAAAAGCATAGAAGGAAGGAAGAAGGGAGGAAGGGAGAGAGGGCAGGGAGAGAGACTCTGGCTTATACTTGCTCCATGGCAACAAATTCACATTTCTGAAGCCTCTCGCTTTCTGTGCAATCCCACTCTTCTCCGTCCCACATAAACTGAGGTACCAACTGTCTTAAAGTACTTGAAGAAGATTAATTTAGCTGTCTTATTAGCATTTATCTTGTATTTTCACAACCAAATACTAGAATGGTCCTAAAATTTCACAATGTATTTAACATCTACAAAAAATAAAACTGCTTCTAAGTAAACCGCCAACAGAAAGAGCTGACCCCTGCTGAGTGACAGAAAGCCTCAGACTAAAGCACCACCTCACTTAGCAATGGGTTCAGCGCTTGGATGAGGGTGGAAACAGGAGGATCAAAACTTCAAGATTATCCTTGATTACATTGTAAATCTCTATAGAGCCTCGGATAGACTGTCTCAAAAGTAAAAATAACAGTGATTTTGTGTCACTTCACCTAAGAAATACCAGATAATACACAAAGAAGGCTAAGAAATGCAAGGCCAAAATTTCTGAAAGAAATTAATATTTATATTAAAAATAAGGGATTAAAAAGATGGCAAAGATGGCTCAGCAGGCAGAGGTACTTTCCCTAAGTTCAGTCCCTGTGATCCACAAGCAGGAAGGACAGAACCAACTCACACAAGCTGGCCTCTGACCTCCACATGCACTCTGGTGCATGTGGACAGACACATAATGAATAAATGTAAACAACGTTTTTAAGTTGACGGTATGTCAACTGCTTTTAATAATTAAATTCTTAGTATTTTTAAAATCTAATTTTCAATCATCACCAGCATTCCTTCTTGATGTTTAGATGAAAAATGTAAGCAGACTCTTTTTTCTTTTATAACCACTAAGGCCTGCAGACTAATCCTGGGACTGTCTATTAGAATCCTCCCATTCCTAGTATACTCAATAACTACCTAGGCCAAGCTAGCATCACTGCACATGCAAATAACGCTATCAGCCTCTCAGGTAAGTCCTTCTCCCATCTTCCTTCACAATCCAATTCCAGATTAACTGCTCTTAGACTAGACTTTCATTTCATTTCCATATAAAGAATTGCAGTCATGTCTTAGGTCTGTAATACTTTTTTAAAAAAAAAAAATTAAGTGACTATGTCCCTAATACTGTACTAAATGCTTTGAAATCGATTTAGGCCAGGCAATGGCGGCACATGCCTTCAATCCCAGCACTCGGGAGGCAGAGGAAAACAGATTTCTGTGAGTTTGAAGCCAACCTGTTCTACAGAGTTAGTTCCAGGACAGCCAAGGCTACAGAGAAACTTGGTCTTGAAAAACAAAAAGCAAACAAACAAACACAAAGAATTTAGATTCTTTAAAATACATTAAATAAAATTATTTCCAATTTATAGTTAAAGAAAATCAGACTCAAAAGAGAGGTTGTTAAACCTGCCCCCATTTACACAATCACTAGGGGAATAGCTAGAATTTACTTTCAGGTGTGTTATTCTGAGCTCTTTGATCAGTTCCAAGAATTCTTTTAACAGAGTACTCAATCAATAAATATGTATTATAACAATGAAATATTATGCTATGCTACCTTGGCATATGACAGATAATAATCAAATAGAAATTTCTTCAATTCAAGGACTGTATTTTACACCAAGCGAAATAATTGACACACATTACTTGATTAGAAATTATTTGTTGGACTGACCTAAAGGATTAATGTCGAGAAGAAAAATCTTATGATTCAATATAATCTATTAATATTTATATCTCTACATGATGACTAAATTTAAACACTTTAGAGTTAGGTAAATCATAATCAGGGTAATATTTTAACATTTAACTTAATTACAAAATGAAAACAGGTTCTATTGGTGAAAAACAATACTGTTGAAACACAAAATATGGTGTTGGACATGCACACCAAATTGTTTAGGGCGTATAGATTCCTAAACAGTCAGAGCAAAATTCCTTAGAGATGATGTTTTAAAATTTTAATATAGAACAAATGTCACTGTCTAGCAATTTAAAGATATAAGGGACTTCAGAGTTCAATAACAAATACAGAGTTGTTATTTGAAACAAGAATGCAGCTCTGGAGAACAATCAGTTCAGTTCTCTAACAGCAGTTCTAGTGTGTGGTCATAACCATTTCCCCTTCTACAGAGGTCTCCAGGTGCACATTTTTAATGTATCCTAGCAGTTTCCAGTTAATGCTTTAGATTTCTGTAGCTATTATTTTCTGCTGAAAGAAAACTAGTAAAAGTTGAGTCTAAAAAGGGAAAACAAAGGAAGAAGATCAATATTAACACTCAACAAATATTGACTTAGCAAAGTGACTTTGTGGTCTTTCACAGGAATTGATATTGAATGAATGATTTATTTACACAATACCTATGGAAAGTATTTGTAAAACAAAAAATTTTACTTGTCAAGGTACATAGATAATTAATCTATTCATCAAATTTAAAAATTGAAGAGTCACCATTTTCAAACTAAAGACCTTATACATAATAATATTCTTGCTCATTCTTTTTACTTTAACACATCATAACCAAAGTCAGCAAGATAGCTCAGCAGACAAAGGTGTCTACAGTCAAAATGCACAACTCAAATTCTGTCCTGACTCCACAAGGTGCAAGGAAAGTGCTGACTCTTTCATAAATAAATAAAATCTAATTTAAAATATTACAAATAGAAATACTGCAATCTATAGGAAAAACTCAAATTAGTTCACAAACTCCATTGGTTCCCCGTGAACATTCAATAATTATTAATAATCTTAAAGCCAGATACTTTTCAGAAAAAGTTGATTTTGTTCATTTAAAGTACTGTACCTTTAGGTTTGGCTCTGTTAACTTTGAGTCTTGGTTACTATTAGCACTCATGGTAATTGTAAAGGAAACAGATGTTTTGAACTTTCTAGTTGTTGACAGCAAGGAAGGGTTTGCGTCACCTGTAAAAGGAAGAGATTTGGTCTTCTATAAAAAGTGGTTGGCAGCAGTTAATCTCTAGGCACGGGGCCAGATAGTCTACCACTCTCATTTCACTCTGTTCTTCCTACTGAAATACAGTTAGAGCTTTATAGAGATCAGGCCTTAATGGTTTTAATTTATGTGCTACTAATGTAAGATTCTTTATTTCAATATGTCATTTTTTAGTCTGAAATTTTAGTTAAATAAAATATAATGAGCACAGTCAAGTGAGGTTTCATAATAAAATTTTACTTCAGTAGATTTTTACTGCTAAGAAAGTCTAGGAACGGTCTCATTTCTTTATTATTGATAACTGAAGATGAAAGAAATTGTTGTCTGAATTATGATCCATCATCTCTACTCAAGAAAATTTTAGTATTGAAAGTAAATACCTTTACTTGAGAACATTTCCTGGTCATTTTTTCTTATGATTCTAGGTGATGGTTTTGGTGCTGGAGATGGGCCTCTTTCAGGGGACCCTTCCATGTGGCTTCCAAACTGTTGGCGCCTCAGTTTACTGTCAGCCTCCAGTCTTTCTAGCGTAGTCCTGAGACACTGCTCACTAGTTGTCATATATAATTTACAAAACTAAAGGAAATAGAAGAAAGTCAGCTGGTGGGGAAAATGTTCTGTCTGACATCTGGGAGGCTAGGGAGGCATATCACATTAGTAGGCAAGGAGGAGGCCAGTCAATGAAATGTGTTTCTTACTTTACTCGTTGTTCATGTTATTTTCCCTGAACCAGACTGCCCAGCCCCAAGTGACCTAGTGAAATGCAGCCATCAATCAGTGAGGTCACACTCCAAGTGAAAATGAATGGTACACCAGGAGAGGTGATTTATTTATTTTTTAACAAGACACATAGACTTGCATTTGTTCTAAATAATTTTTATGACTATTCCAGCCCAGAAAAGGTTCATTTCTGAAGGGAGTCTCTATGCTTGTTTGTATACCTGTATGTATTTTAACTTGGTTATGTGGGTTGAGAGGCCCTTATTCAAAATGCTCCAACCAAAAGTATTTTGGATGACTTCAGATTATGGATCATTTGCATATACATAGTAGAATATCTTATGGTATCTAAGTCTTAACTGAGAAATACATTTATGTTTCACGTACTGCTTATACAAAAAGCCAAAGGAAGTTTCATGCAATACTTTTAGGAGGCCTTACATGGCTCACACATGGCACTTAGCTTCAGATTGTGAAGCATTTCGTATTTTGAATGTTGAGGTTAGGGATGCCTGCCCTATACTATTTTAAATATAATCATCAGATCATAATTGTGAGACTAAAAGGGATAAATTAAAATTACAATGAGTATTCAGTGTATAACTATGCCCTTGTCAGTATTAAAAACAAAAAACAAAAAAAAACCCCACTTGTATAAGGGCTGGAGTTGCTTCGTGGTACAGTGTTTAGCATGTATGAGGCCCTTGGTGGACTACAATAATAACAAACACACATATCTGATATGGTCTAATCATTTCACAATGTATACATGTATCAAAAGCATCTATGTATACATTATCAATATATACCATTTTGTCAGTTATACATTAGCAGCACTGGGGAAAATTAAAAGTGATTCCCTACACAGCATGCAGGTTTATATCAATAAGGGCTCATCTACCTTCATGTAGTCAAACTTTCCATTAGCATTTACATCAGCCAAATTTATCACAGCATTTACTTCTTCCTTAGTCATCTTCTCACCGCTCTAGAAATAAAATAAGATTTGTTTTAAAACAACAGAATCAATGTTTTGTTATTTATGGTGATGATAGAAATACTTTTTTTTTTTTTTAGTCAGTCTCACTATATAACCTAGCTGACCTGGTACTTAGTGCGTAGACCAGGTTGATCTGGAACTCTCAGAGATCTGTCTGCCTCTCTCCCAGGTGCTGGAATTAAAGGTGTGGGTAAGGTACAGTACTTAGTTAGAAATACATTTAAATCTCCTCCACAAATAATTTTGAATATGTGGTTTCATTATGAGTCAGAATTAAGCAATAATGAAACTATATTAAATAAAATTTCATGAAATTATTAAATTTTATGAAAATATTCTTAATTTCAATTTCAAGATTTTAACAATTCATGTTACAGAGTCTGTAATAATGGATATTGAAGTTATAATAATAATAATATCTTCTAAGTGTTCAAGAAATAAAATGAGTTGAGCACGGTGGTGCATGCCTATAATCCCAGCACTCAGGAGGCAGAGCCAGGTGGATCCCTGAGTTCAAGGCCACACACAGAGAAATCCTGTGTTAAAAAAAAGAAAGAAAATGAAATGACACAAAATTATTTCATATCATATTTACACTTATTTTCCTTTTACTAAACACATGAAAATCATAGATCCTCAGAGTTCTGAGCAGAAAAGAATGACATGGGGGGCAGGGAGACTGAAACACAGGCTCAACTTTATACTTTCTCTTTAATTTATAAAGCACTTTTCATGGAGAAGGATTGCCAATACTTTATAACTACTCGGTGCCCTTAATTTTACTGTTGAGAGAATACTTACTTTAATGTGGATTTTGGTAGCCCAAGCTGGACTCCAGTTGCTTTAGAGACATGCACAGTATAGAATTCCCACAGTTCTTACCTTTGTTAGATATTCATGAAGGTCAGAGTGTAGAATGGAGCCATCATCATTCACATCTAGTTGTTTAAATGATTTTAGCAATTCTGCTTTTGAAGTAGGTTTTTCCTTGCTTAAAATTATACAAAAATCATCAAAATTCAGTTTGGCAGTTTGAGGAGTCCAGTACTTATTAATGGTCTTTTGAGATGGACTTCTTCCCGCATGTTGAAGAGCTGCTCAGTTTTAAAAAGGATCATATATTACTATAACATTTGGAATTGGTATTTCAGCATTTTTCTTCAATCCCTATATATTAGCAAGCAAATCCAATATCTGTCACCATATCACCATTGCTATTGGCTACAGAGTTACACCAATGTATGTTTCTCAAGATAGTTACATCCTTGTATACTTCATTATTGAAAACAAAAAATATATATGCCTACCAGCTAAAGAGACTTAACATATTAGTGGCAGAACTGATTTTTTTCCTTCTTCTATTGGTTTGGTTTTCAACCTACTTAACTGTCATTAACTGGCTTACTTAAGAACTTTATTTTTTAAGGCAGGTTCTCACTCTGTAGCCCAGGCCAGCCTGGAACTCATTTTGTTGATCTGGTTTGGCCTTGAACTTGATGTGATCTCCCTGCCTCTGCCTCCAAAGTGTGGGGAATACAAGGATGACACACTGGACCCAGCTGGTTTACCTAAGAACTAGTAGAGAAAACAAGGTTGACTGATTTTTTTTTAAGAACATAGGGGTAACCACAAAAAACATAAATGACTATTTTTTCAGGATTGACAGATATTTCAGTGAATGGAAGAACTCATTTATTTGAGAATCTTAATGTCAACAAGGTGTGATATCTATAATGTTCATTGGAGTTAGGTAGTAGGAGCTCCAGAATATCAACCATGTTCTAAATGTCAAATATATGCACAAAAGCATCCACTGCAAGGCTAGGGAGATGGTTCAGTAGGTAAAGGCACCTGCCACTAAGCCCATGAACTTCAGTTCTATCCCCAGGATCCACACAGAAGAAAGAACCCACTCCCACAAGTTGTTCTCTGACCTCTACATCCTTTGCCATGTACATGCATGCACAAAGAGGCACCACACATGCATATGTGGCATGTAAGTACAATCACATTGTGTGCATGCATGCTCATACACACACAAGCATACTTAACTAAATGTAATAATTTTTAAGAAGAGTCCATTTATAGTTATGACCCCATTAGAAATCAGGGAAAGCTGATAAGCCTTTAGAAGAGCATCACGCAGACACAACCGTTATACGGTTTTCATTTCTAACTGTATTTTTATAACTGTAAAAGAGGCATGATCTCAGAAAGGCTGTGTACTTGTATACGTCACACAACACTAAGTACAATGTCTTTAAGCAATTACAGACACCTGTCCATTTGAAGACAAGTGATGTAGTGATTCACAAATGGACTTCTACACATTACTTTGTAACGCCCATCATGAACTAATACACTTATGAACCATCAGAGAAGAAAGCATTACATTTCTAAGCTGCATCTGTCTTGAATTGTGCTACCAATTTTTATTATAAAATATTATATTGGAGATTTCCAACTATTTTGGATGGGAATGTATACTATATGTGCATCATAAATCAACACTAAAATGCTTATCTGCATTTTCTACAATTTAATGTAATGAAGATTAGTAAATACAAAACAGTTTAGAGAATAGCTATAAGGAAAGAGAAACTAGATCAACACAATAAATACAAATATTTAAATCAATTATTGAGCACTTGCTGCACATAATCATACAAAGGGTGATTTTGTTCTTGGAGACACAAGCTTTTTTGGGTACAAAGTTGTTCTGTAATATAAATGAAAATTCTACATCTTTTAAAATATCTATATCTTGTGTATTTATCATTATTGTATGTGTGCATTATTAATATCATCATCAGTATTATCTGTGTGTGTGCCTGCACATGGATGCCAGGACCAAATGTGGAGGTCAGATGACAATTTGTTGTACTTGGTTCTATCCTTCCACCATGCGGGTTCTGGGGACTGAACTCAGGTCAAGCTTGGTGGCAAGCACCTCTACTTATTGAGCCACCTCGCTGGCCTATGGAAGTCTACATGTTAAGTGTACTATTGCTACTTGTGGCCATGACTTACATTTGAAAGACTAAGAGACATTTTCCCATCCTTCAGTTTGTTTCAATGCACTGTACTTAGAGAACTCAAACAGACACAGGAAGGAGAACAAGATAATCTTGGAGATGACCTACACAGCCAACAGAATTAATCAAATTAGTTGTTTGTTTGTTTATTTGTTTGTTTTTTATTTTGTTTGTTTATTTATTGAGGCAGGGTCTCTCTATGTAGCTCTGGCTGTCCTGGAACTTGCTCTGTAGACCTGGCTGACCTCAGACTCACAGAGATCTACCTACCTCTGCCTCCTGAGTGCTGGAATTAAAGGTGTGCACCACCACTGTTCAGACAGAATTTATTTTTTAACACTTATTTATTTTGTGTGTGTGTGTGTGTGCGCGCACGCGCAGGTACACAATGTATGTGGAAGGCAGAAGCCAATTTAAAGAGTTCATTTTTTTCTTCCACCTTGTGGGTCCCAAGGATTAAACTCCCATTGTTAAATTTGGCAGTAGATGTCCTTAACCACTGAACCATCTCAAGGTTTTCATTATAGTAACTGCCATCTTCTATCTGCTTATAAGACCTTTATGGAAATGTATAGTATTGAATATGGATACAGACAAAATCCTTGATTACCATGCTTCCCTAAGTATTTGCCTAATATGTAACAAACAGTTCCATAATTCATTTACCAAAAGAATTAGAGAAATAGCATATGCATTTAGGAATCTATTCCTAGTCAACTCTACTGACTAGAATGGGAGGATAAAGTGGAACCTAATGAAGTTGTAATTTGAAGGTTAAAAATCTATTTGGGGAAGGAAAGTCTTTTGATAAATATTTAGAAAATCCATTTTACCAACTCTTAGAAACAGCAGCTTGGCAAACACTTGTCACTACCATCAATAACAAAAGAAAATTTCAATTTTTCCCCCATTTTGGAGAGTCTCTACTATGGCCCAGGCTGGCCTCAAACTTAAGATAATCCTCCTGCCTCAGCTTTCTGAGTGCTAGGATGGTAACCTTGTGCCTTCATGCCTGACTACTATATTTGCCTAAGAATCTTATGGGTGTGTCTTCTTTTTTTTTAAAGTGCTGAGGCTTGAATTCCAGGCCTGTGCAAAGGCTCTAGCATTAAGCTATATTACCACTTCTTTTAAAATATTGATTTAAAAAGAATAACTGTTTCAAAATGAAATTAATTGTGCCAAAATATGTCCTTAGGAGGAAAGGTCTCTCCTCTGAGAAGTCTCCCTAGCTGCGGATGCTGCAAGGCTGACATCTATCTACTGATCCACTTACAGTGTACGGTGTACTTAAGCCTGGCCATGTATCTGTAGTGCCGCTGGTCCTGCTGTGTCTGACTTGGAGTGGAAATGTCAGAGCATATGTTACGTGCTAAGAGCAGAAGCATATAAGAAAAAAAGTAGTAAAATACAGATGCCACTGATGTACATATTCCTTTGTAAGAACTATCTTTAACTTAACAGTGCTAAAAAGAATATTCCTTAAATCAAAACCAAAATCATGTGTGACAATAGAAATGCAAAACCAGATTTGTTTTCTGCACAGATAATTTCAGAGTTGACAGTATCTTATTAATACATATGAACTGATTAACAGTACAAGAACTATACCAGAGGAAGGTATGTTAACAAGTTCAATGTCCTCTCTCTCTCTCTCTCTCTCTCTCTCTTTCTTCCTCTCCTTCATTCTTTCCTTTTTTTCCCCCGAGACAAAGCTTCTCTGTGGAACAGTCCTGGCTGCCCTGGAACACTCTCTGCAGACCAGCCTTTGATCTCACAGAAATCTACCTGCCTCTAACTCCCGAGTGCTGGAATTAAAGGTATGCACCACCATGCCCAGTCATTGTTTCTATTTTCTTTTTGTTTTTAATAATTTATTTAATGTGCTTTATTTTATGTGCATTGGTGTGAAGGTGTCAGATCTTCTGGAACTGGAGTTACAGACAGTTGTTAGCTGTCAGGTGGATGCTGGGAATTGAACCTGGGTCCTTTGGAAGAGCAGGCAGTACTCCTAACCCCTGAACAATCTCTCCAGCCCCCCACTGTTTCTATTTTCAAAAGAAAAAAAAAACTCAGACATTTTACCAACAGCAGCAAAGTGGAGTTTTAATTAACTGAGTTTCTGCCTATACTATTTAATATATGCCAATTAAGCACAAGTATTTAAAATTCAAGATGAAAGTTTACTAATTTTAAAATTATGTAAGTCAAAGTAAAGCTACTGATAAATTTTTAAAATTGCTGCCATCATGTGCATTTGTTCTTAAACTATTTAATTAACGTCTTCTATTTGGAGAGCAAATATATTTTAATCTTGTCAATTTTCACCATTCCTCCGAATGAACTTTCTTAGAAAGAGATCATATGTATAAAAACCCAAGACATTTCGCAGAAACACAGCAGAATTTTGGTTTAAGGAAATTACTTCTAAAGATGGCAAAGAAACCCAGTTTCTCTGCTCTTAATATTAGCCTTGATGAAACTGACACGAGCCATTGGCATGACCTGCTACTGTCATTTACCCATCTCCAGTGACTGAAGACAACCAGCATCAAGCCCTCCAGTGACTGAAGACTACCAGCATCAAGCCCTCCAGTGACTGAAGACTAACAGCATGCATCAAACTCTCCAGTGACTGAAGACTACCAGCATGCATCAAACTCTCCAGTGACTGAAGACTACCCAGCATCAAGCCCTCCAGTAAATGAAGACTACCAGCATCAAGTGCTCCAGGTTATCCACAGCCTGATAAACATCACCTTCAGCAACGTGGAGGACTTCTCAGCCAGAAGAATTTTAAAATATGATAATGGGTAGAATGAGAAACAAAACCTCCAACCCCCAATTCTCTTCTAAATTTTCATTTATCTATATTTTTCTTTTACAGTCATTTGACCCCAGTCTTGCAAATTTTTTATCTTTTTCTTAATGCAAGTCAAAATTCAGACTAGTGAGTCAGATGGCAAAAGGGTTTTAATTCTATTATTATAAATCTAAAGCACCACCAGGACAACTGAAAAACGGCAACAGTAACAAGTCTTAAGCAAGTAGTAACTGACAGAAGCTCTGAATACACAATCTCCCCCTCCATATATATGGATATATATATGAATATATATATATATATGTGTTTATATGTGTATAATTTGGAAGCCCCTAGAATATGTAACCATAGAAACAGTTATTGCTTCTTACAGTCCTGTTGCTTGTTTCACTGTGAAACTGGAGTGACTCGATGACGCAATTCTAATTCAGACTTTTCAGTCTAATAACTTTCAACAAATCAGGTAAAAATTTACCTAGGTAAAGTTGATCCTTAGAAATAATGTTTTCCAGGCTGCTTTTGAAGATAGTTAAGTAGGCGGCTCTACAGTTCATATAAAATGCCTCCTGCTCAGTTAGTGGAAATTTCTTTGTTCGGGGACTCCCTGAAAACATTGATTTCTGAGTACCCAAAGCTGCATCACTTCCAGGATTGCTGGCCATTCTATTAGAAAACAATTAAAAATGTTACTTTAGTCTAGGTAAATCACCTAAAATGCAAATGTACCACCATGAGGTGGGGCATTGGGCTATTAAAGATTTTACACATAGAATAAAGAAGGCAAATGTTATAACATCTATATGAACTCATCAGTATGTTAAATAAAATCTTTAACAATTGATTGCTAATTATACACACACATAATTCCTCAAATATAAAATATACCAAAGAACAAAGTTGTAGTATAATATAAAAGAAATCAGAACAAAGAAAATGTATACAACTATCATCTCAAAACAAGAGGTCATGGGAGACTTCAAAAGGTTGCTAAGATTCCATTTGTTTACAAACGGGAAGCATACAGATTACTACAGGACACAGTCATGCTAAAGAAACTATGGAGGGGTGAGATTCCCTAACAGCGAGCTGTTTTATGTAAATCAGCTGCAGTTGACACCCTCCCCCTCCTGAGCAGGATTAACTAACTCGTTTCATTAACATTTCTATAATGCAGCACATGCCAAATCACTGACTAGCTGAAGTCTCATTTATTACCATTGGGCTTTACTGAGTTCCTTCATTAGCAGTAATATTTGGGGTCTATATAGAACCTGTGTTCATAAGATATTAATACACAATCATACATCTTATTTCATCCTTTACTACACTGACCAGGTACTTTTTGTCCATTTTACAGATGATGAGATTGAGGGACAGACATGTCACCCAGTTAGCAGTAAGCTGTGAAAATTCAGTGGTTTCTTCCGTTAATGTGGATGAAGGTTTATTGAACAAAGGCTACTATGAGGTGCTAAATTGTGCTGGTGGTCTAATGGCTTCCAACATTACTTTAGCCTGCCTTGACTTCTAAAAATACATTTCAATCTAATAAATTGAATAGTTCACGTTGAACAATAAGATGACACAGGTAGAGTCCCCTTCAGGACTCATTGGATTCTTACTCAGGAGGCCTAAATCACTGGCACCTTCTTGAATTATGTAGGTCTTTTACACTTGGGAAAGAAAGATAATAATCGCTTATCATGGATGAAGTACCCTATTTATAATACACAGACCGCCTGCCTGACACTTTCATATTACACCAGATTTAGAAGGACCCCATAGGGATGCGGTGTCACAGTCTGGTTACTGCAAATTGGTACCGCCATAATTAAACATCAGTTTTAAACACATATGCGTGCACGCCATCTCACAAATGTAAAAGAAAACTGTTCCAATAAGGAAGAACGAGCACTCACTTTACATCCAGCAATTTAAAAACATATTTTTTAAGGATCTTCTTCAAATGCTCTTTCCAAATAGGGCTATTCTCACACGGAACTCCCAGGGCACAAATGTTCCAGAATTCTATTCTTTCCCTTCCTGTGAAGAGAGTCTAAACTGAAGCTTAAATATATGTATAATTGCACCCGCAGGGCTCAGAAACCCCCTTTTATTTAAAACTCTAGACCAAGACTGAGACAGGGGCCTGGAGACTACATTGTAGCAAACGGCTCCATAAATAACCAGACACACAATAAGCAGGAAAAATAAACTGTTAACAAGCGCCTAAGGCGTCTAAAGGGCCGAGTGAAAACAGAGAGCCATCCAGTCACCGTGGCTGCACCATGTAAAAGCCACAGCTAATCGGAGACAAGCTCTCTCCGTTTTGTATTCTGCAGGCCACAATGCTGCTGGATCCCTGTGTTTCAGGGGCAGGCACAGGCCGTTAGAACACAAAAGTAAACGTAGCTGGTGGGAGAGGCAGCCACACAGTGAGGGGCAGAGAGAGCAAGAGAACGAGAGGGGGTGCCGGTGGCTACCTAATTTCAGCTCACAAACCGAGAAGAGCAGCCAATTTTCTTCAGTAGTTCTGCGAATCTCCCAGCGCAGCCGGACAGACCTCCGCCTTTTTTAGATTACCATAGCAACCACTCCTCTCCGCCACCGGAAGTAGGAGGCAGAGCACCTCCCAAACAGTCCGGCCAGAGATCTGTGGACCACTGACTCGGAGAGTACAATCACGGCCCTGTCGCTGGTCTGTCGCGAGACTGCTTTGTCCAGAATAGTGAGAGAGAGTCGACAGGGGCTAGATGGGGCGCTGACCCTGGCACCCCCTGCGCACCCCTTTCTTCACATACACTCGGGCTCTTTATCGTGCGGAGGCTGTTTCCAGCGGAGTGCGGTTTGTGTGACACCGCATCCAGTGTCTACGGCGCTGGCTTTTTATGCTTCCGCGTTAGAGGGCTCTCAGTTCTATCCAACAACGGTGTCACTTCCTAAAGTCCTGAAATGCCGTAGGTATCTCTTCCCTGGATGTTGCTGTTTTGAGGGGTTCTCTGTGAGCAAAGGGAGTATACTATGTGGCCCCATACGTTGTCTTTTCTGTTTCTATGAACTTGTCTTTTGACAGTGTCAGGATGCTTGGTACTCTCAATCCACCTCTATTCTTGCAACCCCACTTTAATTCTCAAAACCTCCCAACAATATAAAAGCTGTGGGATAAATCTGAGTACTGTCTAACTGGAAACAACTTAGATAGGGTTAACATACTGAGAATGAAACAAAGGAAAAACTTTTTTTTTCTTTCCTAAAAGTAATCGGGGAAATGGCACGAATGACTCTAAAGCAAGTGGAAAAGAACAAATAAACAATGACAGTAGAATGGATGGGATCTTTAAAAAACAGTGAATTAAGGAACCACTTTGTGGAGAACAGCACACAGTCTTTAAAGTTTAAGAGCAAGCACAAACAATCGTGTGTGTTAAGATTATAATGGGAAAAAGAAGGGCATAGCATAAAATTCATTTTAATGGTTGCCACATGGTGGTAGCCTGAGGGCTACCGAAGGAGCAGTCAGGTGTATAAAGTATTGATGATATTGTTGCTTGGGGGATGAATCTTTGGTGGCTTGCTTTTATAATTTGAACATCGTATTACACACACACACACACACACACACACACACACACACACCGAACCATAACCAATTTAAGTAGCCATTTGTTTGTTGTTTTAAGATTTAGTTTACCCAAATTACATTCTTGGTAAGTCTAGTTTCTCTACCATTGGTTAGATCCTTTGAGAAACAGGTGAATCAACTAATTGCTCCTCCTTATTTCTTTAAGCTAATCCCCCCAACCCAATGTACTCTTGCTTTTCTCTGTATGCACTAATGCCAGAGGCAATATAATTTGCCTAGGTTGCAGCCTTGACCCTTAGATGTGGAAAAATCACTTGGATTTAAACATACCAGAATTTGAATCCTCATGAATAAAATAGTTGATCAGTAAATATTAAGTGGATGGTAAAGTTGCTGTTTAAAAAGAAATTGAGGTAGATGTGGTGGTGGTACCTGTAACCACAGTGCTTGGGGACTAGAGGTAGGAGGGTCAAGATCAGGAGTTTAAGGCCAACATAAAGCTCAGACTTCAAAGTGGGTAGGGGGACAGCAGCAGATGCTTTAGACTATCAAGAAATTGCACATCACATCTATGTTTGCATATTGCTAATGGTAAGTGTGAGCTGTTACTATTACATTCTCTTCCCCATCCCCGCACCTTCCATCTTTTCATTTGTAAATGGCCTAGTTGCATCTGCTTGACTTTTCTAATTAACATGTATTACCATGCTGCTTCAGCCAAAGCCACTCAATTAACTCAAAGTCACAGAATTAATACTGTCCCAAAGGTAGGAAATTAGAATAGCATTAGTGTTAGAATTTCTAACTGTGGCAGTGTTCTTAGAGTGGGTTAATTCTGCTGATATTCTTACAAAATCAGAGTTTTCTGAAAAGAAATTAAAATGTACTATTTCTTTTTTAAAAAAAAAATAAAATGACTGTCTAGTGTCACCCAACCTCACTATGTTGCTGAGGCTGGCCATAAACTCCTAGTCGTAATGCCGCCATCTCCCAGGTGCTGGTGTTACTGCAACATGATGCCTGACTTGGAAGCCTAACTATTTTATTACACTTGTTTGGGCTTTTGGTCAGACTGGTGCTAATGCCAAATGCAATTATTTTTTATTGTGAGGATTGATTATAAATCAATAATTTCTTTTTTAATATTTATTATGTATACAATATTCTGTCTGTGTGTATGTCTCAGGCCAGAAGAGGGCACCAGACCTCATTACAGATGGTTGTGAGCCACCATGTGGTTGCTGAGAATTGAACTCAYGACRTTTGGAAGAGCAGGCAATGCTCTTAACCTCTGAGCCATCTCTCCAGCCCCTAAATTAGCTTAAATTTCTTTAAGCTAATCTTAAATGATTAAAATTGAGTGCCAGATTAATAGTTAACCATTTAATAAGCATTGTTTGACCCACAGGAGATATTCAGAGTTGTATAATTTCTTTTACTTAAAGGAATCTTGCATTTTTAAGGTTGGTAAATTGTTAGTGCTTGCTCTAACTATTTAAAAATATGAATTTTAAATAAATGTTTATAAAATTCAGAAAGTTATAATAAAGTATAATGTGCCCTTTTATAATGATGTGAGGCATTCTCCTAATATATAAATTAAAATCTCTGAACATCCCTAACATTCCAAAACTAGGTCCTACATGAATCACATTTTTGTCTCATGGCCTTCCCAGCCATGAGCTGCCTGACCTCAGCAGCTCCCTGGAACTGCAGAGGAAGTATCCAGACCCCCTTCACTCTGGTATCCTTCATTCCTCTAAAGCCAGTAAGTACCACACTGGTTGGCACTGCCAAGGTTGGCTCCAGCTCTGGTTGGATGCACCTTCAGCTGACCAAATTAGTAGCAATATTCAGTTGCTTTCAAAGAGCAGAAAACCTCGTAGGCTATCTTACACATTGGAAGCTTAGCTGACTGGGATCTTGTCCTGAGGTCTCCCTTCTTTTTCCCAGGGCATAGCAGGACTCTCCTTAAGGGCACCAATCTCCTCAATAATTGCAGTACAACACAAGCCTTGACTGCAGTATTATGTTTTCCGGTGCTGTTTTTGTTTAAACTGTGCACATTTTATTTCTTTTTGCCCCACTTGCTCTTTTTTACTGTAGACTTGTACAAGAGTCATTAATAACAATCCATATCAAAGATTCAATATTATGCTATCTTGAAATTACATCTATCAAAGAAATTGGTCCATGTGGTGGTTTGAAAGAAAGTGGCCCCCAAAGGGAGTGGCACTATTAGGAGGTTTGCTTTGTTGCAGGAAGTGTGTCACTATAGAGGCTGACTTTGAGATCTCATATATACCCAAGATTCTTCCCAGTGACTCAGACCACTTCCTGTTGCCTGCAAACCAATATGTAGAACACTCAGCTACCTTTCCACTACCATGTCTGCCTGCATGGCCCCATATCCTACCATGATGATAATAGACTGAACCTCTAAACTGTAAGTGATCCACCATAATTAAATGTTTTCCTTTGTAAGCGTTATGGTGGTTATGATGTCTCTTCATAGCAATTGGAACCCTAACTAAGATAGTCTATTACTTTTTCATTTAGCCTCCATCAGAGAGATTCTCAGGTCTGTAAATGGAGGCTTTTCATCCTGCCCAGTGCCACATCCACTTTTAAAATAACCACTTAAAATCTTAATATTACTTATAAATGCTTGGCCAATGGCTCAGGCTTATTACTAGCTAGCTCTTACATTTAATTTGCCCATTTCTATTCATCTATGTATTGCCATGTGACCTCATTTTCTACATGTCTTGCTTCCTCAGTGGCTGGCTGGCTGGCTGGCGTCTCCTAGCCTCCGCCCTTCTTCACCTGTGTCTCTGCTTGAATTTCCCATCTGGCTCTATCCTACCTTGCCATAGGCCAAAGTAGCTTTATTTATCAACCAATGAGAATAACACATATTCACAGCGTACAGGGTACCACAGCTCAAGCCAGTGGCAGAAGACAGCCTGATTTCTTTGCCAGAATGTCACAAGAATGGCCTCTAGAACAGTTGCTAATGTTGCCTACCTCTGAAACCTCTTGAGCTGGGCCTTTGCCATCTGCATTACTCTGAGTACTGCTATCTTCCAGGATCCTACTAGAACAGCTTGCTAAACTCTGCTTACGGAATTCAACCATTTTTTTTCTAGTCCAAAGCTGTAAGGTCTTCCACATTGCTCCAAATAATAATAATAGCAATGGTCATATTTGTCAAAGCAACAGCAGCCTACTCTCAGTACCAACATCTCTGTTAGTTACTTTTTTTATATTCCTGTGATAAAACACAACTAAAAACAACTTATAGAAGAAAGGGTTTATTTTTGGCTAATGGGTCTAGGGGCATAATAGTCTTGGTGGGGAAGCATAGCAACAGGCATGGTGGGAGGAGCAGGAAGTTGATAGCTCACATATCACAATCGTAAAGTAGAGAACCAACTTGAAGTGGTACAGAGTTTTACTCTCCAAGCCTGCCTGCAGAAATGTATGTACTTCTTCCAGCAAAGTCGCACCATATACACTTCCCCAAAGAAAGGATGAAATTTTAATACAGGCTGTTGCCATTATATCAATAGCTGTTAAAATTTTGATTATTAGGGGGGTGGAGAGATGGCTCAGCGGTTAAGAGCACTGGCGGTTCTTCCAAAGGACCTGGGTTCATTTCCCAGCACCCACATGGCAGCTTACAACTGCCGGTAACTCTACCTCCAGAGGATCTGACACCCTTGCAAAATACCAATGCACAGAAAGTAAAAATAAATAAATCATTTTTAAAAATTGATTATTAGGTTTATGTAAGAAAACAGTTTGCATTTGTGTGGTTGCACATGCCTGTGATCCTATGACTTGGGAGATAGAGACAGGGGGATCTGTAATTCAAAGTCATTGTCAGCTATCTACTGAGTTTGAGGCTAGCCTGTGCTGCATGAGACCTATTAAGAAAAAGAGAAGGGTGGGAGGGTGAGAACATGGAAATACTGGGCCAGAAAAACCTATATATTACATTTAAAGAATGATTAAGCAAATGAGACAAAATTCAGACAAGTGTTATATTTGGAAAAAGTCTGACCCTGAACTTACTTTTAATTATCCTGCTTTTTTTTTTGTTTTTTCGAGACAGGGTTTCTCTGTGGCTTTTGGAGCCTGTCCTGGAACTAGCNTGGAAGAGCAGGCAATGCTCTTAACCTCTGAGCCATCTCTCCAGCCCCTAAATTAGCTTAAATTTCTTTAAGCTAATCTTAAATGATTAAAATTGAGTGCCAGATTAATAGTTAACCATTTAATAAGCATTGTTTGACCCACAGGAGATATTCAGAGTTGTATAATTTCTTTTACTTAAAGGAATCTTGCATTTTTAAGGTTGGTAAATTGTTAGTGCTTGCTCTAACTATTTAAAAATATGAATTTTAAATAAATGTTTATAAAATTCAGAAAGTTATAATAAAGTATAATGTGCCCTTTTATAATGATGTGAGGCATTCTCCTAATATATAAATTAAAATCTCTGAACATCCCTAACATTCCAAAACTAGGTCCTACATGAATCACATTTTTGTCTCATGGCCTTCCCAGCCATGAGCTGCCTGACCTCAGCAGCTCCCTGGAACTGCAGAGGAAGTATCCAGACCCCCTTCACTCTGGTATCCTTCATTCCTCTAAAGCCAGTAAGTACCACACTGGTTGGCACTGCCAAGGTTGGCTCCAGCTCTGGTTGGATGCACCTTCAGCTGACCAAATTAGTAGCAATATTCAGTTGCTTTCAAAGAGCAGAAAACCTCGTAGGCTATCTTACACATTGGAAGCTTAGCTGACTGGGATCTTGTCCTGAGGTCTCCCTTCTTTTTCCCAGGGCATAGCAGGACTCTCCTTAAGGGCACCAATCTCCTCAATAATTGCAGTACAACACAAGCCTTGACTGCAGTATTATGTTTTCCGGTGCTGTTTTTGTTTAAACTGTGCACATTTTATTTCTTTTTGCCCCACTTGCTCTTTTTTACTGTAGACTTGTACAAGAGTCATTAATAACAATCCATATCAAAGATTCAATATTATGCTATCTTGAAATTACATCTATCAAAGAAATTGGTCCATGTGGTGGTTTGAAAGAAAGTGGCCCCCAAAGGGAGTGGCACTATTAGGAGGTTTGCTTTGTTGCAGGAAGTGTGTCACTATAGAGGCTGACTTTGAGATCTCATATATACCCAAGATTCTTCCCAGTGACTCAGACCACTTCCTGTTGCCTGCAAACCAATATGTAGAACACTCAGCTACCTTTCCACTACCATGTCTGCCTGCATGGCCCCATATCCTACCATGATGATAATAGACTGAACCTCTAAACTGTAAGTGATCCACCATAATTAAATGTTTTCCTTTGTAAGCGTTATGGTGGTTATGATGTCTCTTCATAGCAATTGGAACCCTAACTAAGATAGTCTATTACTTTTTCATTTAGCCTCCATCAGAGAGATTCTCAGGTCTGTAAATGGAGGCTTTTCATCCTGCCCAGTGCCACATCCACTTTTAAAATAACCACTTAAAATCTTAATATTACTTATAAATGCTTGGCCAATGGCTCAGGCTTATTACTAGCTAGCTCTTACATTTAATTTGCCCATTTCTATTCATCTATGTATTGCCATGTGACCTCATTTTCTACATGTCTTGCTTCCTCAGTGGCTGGCTGGCTGGCTGGCGTCTCCTAGCCTCCGCCCTTCTTCACCTGTGTCTCTGCTTGAATTTCCCATCTGGCTCTATCCTACCTTGCCATAGGCCAAAGTAGCTTTATTTATCAACCAATGAGAATAACACATATTCACAGCGTACAGGGTACCACAGCTCAAGCCAGTGGCAGAAGACAGCCTGATTTCTTTGCCAGAATGTCACAAGAATGGCCTCTAGAACAGTTGCTAATGTTGCCTACCTCTGAAACCTCTTGAGCTGGGCCTTTGCCATCTGCATTACTCTGAGTACTGCTATCTTCCAGGATCCTACTAGAACAGCTTGCTAAACTCTGCTTACGGAATTCAACCATTTTTTTTCTAGTCCAAAGCTGTAAGGTCTTCCACATTGCTCCAAATAATAATAATAGCAATGGTCATATTTGTCAAAGCAACAGCAGCCTACTCTCAGTACCAACATCTCTGTTAGTTACTTTTTTTATATTCCTGTGATAAAACACAACTAAAAACAACTTATAGAAGAAAGGGTTTATTTTTGGCTAATGGGTCTAGGGGCATAATAGTCTTGGTGGGGAAGCATAGCAACAGGCATGGTGGGAGGAGCAGGAAGTTGATAGCTCACATATCACAATCGTAAAGTAGAGAACCAACTTGAAGTGGTACAGAGTTTTACTCTCCAAGCCTGCCTGCAGAAATGTATGTACTTCTTCCAGCAAAGTCGCACCATATACACTTCCCCAAAGAAAGGATGAAATTTTAATACAGGCTGTTGCCATTATATCAATAGCTGTTAAAATTTTGATTATTAGGGGGGTGGAGAGATGGCTCAGCGGTTAAGAGCACTGGCGGTTCTTCCAAAGGACCTGGGTTCATTTCCCAGCACCCACATGGCAGCTTACAACTGCCGGTAACTCTACCTCCAGAGGATCTGACACCCTTGCAAAATACCAATGCACAGAAAGTAAAAATAAATAAATCATTTTTAAAAATTGATTATTAGGTTTATGTAAGAAAACAGTTTGCATTTGTGTGGTTGCACATGCCTGTGATCCTATGACTTGGGAGATAGAGACAGGGGGATCTGTAATTCAAAGTCATTGTCAGCTATCTACTGAGTTTGAGGCTAGCCTGTGCTGCATGAGACCTATTAAGAAAAAGAGAAGGGTGGGAGGGTGAGAACATGGAAATACTGGGCCAGAAAAACCTATATATTACATTTAAAGAATGATTAAGCAAATGAGACAAAATTCAGACAAGTGTTATATTTGGAAAAAGTCTGACCCTGAACTTACTTTTAATTATCCTGCTTTTTTTTTTGTTTTTTCGAGACAGGGTTTCTCTGTGGCTTTTGGAGCCTGTCCTGGAACTAGCTCTTGTAGATCAGGCTGCTGGCCTCAGTCTCACAGAGATCTGCCTGCCTCTGCCTCCCAAGTGCTGGGATTAAAGGTGTGCACCACCACCAACCGGTTTAATTATCCTGCTTTAGCCTATCAAATGCTGAGAACTTTAAACATGTGTCTCTACCCCATCCTTTGGAATTAAAAAAAATAAAAATTATAAAGAATAAAAGTTATATCAAAATTCACTGACTTGTTTTTATGAAATTAATGAATAAAATAATTAGTTATACACAACTAAAGAAGGAATTTTAAAAATTGGAGCAAAAATATGAAAAATATACATAAAGGATATAACATGAAAATGAGTTCAGAACTGGAAAGATATATTGAGAGAATTAAAAATTAATTTTCAGTAACTTCAGGGTTAGAAAGGTAGCATGGAGAAGAAGTAATATTTGAGATTGCAGCATTTCTAGAATTGATAAAACACCAACAGATGTCTACCTTAGACATAACTGTATCAATATGACATCTTTGAAGACTGATACTTAAAGTACTCTGAATACAGTTGATCAAAATGTTTTAAAGAGGTAAATGGAGAGGTGTTCCTTTATTGGTAGAATGCTTGCCAAGCATGCATGAGCCTTTTGACTGAACTCCTAGTACTGTCCCCAAATATATAAAACACATATGTGTTTATATATAGCATATATTTGTGTGCCATGTATCTTTTCACTATATATCATGACAAATATATATTTTAAAGACATCTAGGAGTTTCAAACAAGCTAGTTATCTTACATATACAAAGGTGGGGCACCATAGAAAATTGAAATAAGTATTTGTGATGTGATTTTTACGAAAAAAATGACAATTGATTTTTAAAAATCAATAATTTATGTAACAACAGTATGCCAACTACTCTTAGGCTCTGAAAATCAAAATATGTACTGTCTAAGTTTGAGTTTTCATGGAAGAGTTCAGTAAACATCTTAAGAACGTAATGCTTATTAAGTAACAGATAAAACCTAGTGATTTAATAATAGGGAAGAAAACATACATGTTTCTTTAACATAAAACACTTAGTGAGAAGCTCATGCACAAGTGCTGTTGGAGACAATAGGATACTTATTGAAAACTGAACAGTATCTATGGCAACTTCATAGAGATTATGAGTCTTAGAAGTATAACATACATCAATAGCAGTCGGATGTTTTGTTGTTTTGGTTTATCTGTTTATGTTGTGAATATATAATTCGTAAAGAAAGTGCATAAAACATTACCCCACCTACCTGACATTTAAAATTCTGTTGACTTGTGTAAGCCCTGTCAATTGGTAGGACTCTTTTAAAGGACTTATTATTTTCAGATATATGCACAAATACCTGTGTTTTATATTGAGAATACCATTTAGGAGTGAAATGTTCTGATTTCTCTTTCTACTAAATCTTAGAGCATCTCTTTAGTCTATGTTCTATGGTTAGTACTCCCAGATATACCCATAACTGCTGTAAAAAATGTCTTTTGCCCATTATTAAATTTTTGATAAGAAAGGTTTTGATATCAAAATACATTACCTAATAATTGGCCCAAGTTTTTGGCTGGTTGTGTCACATGGAAGTATCATGGAAAATGATCCCTTTAGATACTTTCCCATTGTGCCCATTTGTGGTGGGTGGAATTCCCACTCACCCATACTGTGATAGAAATTTTGAGTGTGACTGTGGGAAGTTTTATACACAAATGTAGAATTGAATGAAAAGGAAAGAGCAAACCAGATATAGAAGATCCTTCTCCCTTCGTTTCTCATTCTCACATGAAAAACAGAAATTAAATCATTTCATATACCTCAAGTTGCACTTAATGTGCCACGTGGCTTATGCACTTGCCCACTGCCTTATAACAAAGAACTTTTAAGCATTTCAGGAGCACACGCACAAGTCCTATTGAACACCTTTGTGAAACACCCTTGTGAAGCTGGTGGCCGGCAGCGTTGTCATGGCCACTACACTGAGGAGTCATGGAAGCACTGAAATACTAAGTGATATTTTTATCTTCCACTCAGAAATTCTTACCACTTTATAGGCCAGTATTACCAAGTTTATGAAGCTCATTGTGATTATGTGATTTGTCCCACCTTGGGGAAGTGTTTGGCATAGCATAAGAGATCCCCCCAGTCTTAGCTGCTTTCCTAAGTTTACTCTTCACCCCCAACTACTGCACTCAACCCTACCATTCAACACCATGTTTAGGGCAGAGACAGACAGATCTCTGTGAGTTCAAAGCCACCCTGGGCTACACTAGATTGCTCCAGTCTCAAAGAGAATGATGGCTCACACCTTTAATCCCAGTGTTTGGGAGTCACACACCTTTAGTCCCAGCACTAGGGAGGTAGAGACAGGAAGGGATATGTCTGGGCAGAGAGGAGAATATAAGGCGGGAGAAGACAGGAGTTCAAGGCATTCAGTCTGAGCAATTCAGTCTGAGGACTTGTAGAGACAGGATAACCCTTCAGTCTGAGCATTCAAGGAGGTAAGAACTCTAGTGGCTGGCTACTCTACTTCTCTGATCTTTCAGCTTTCACCCCCTAGTACCTGACTCTAGGTTTTTATTATTAAGACCAATTACAAATCACACTACAATGTTAGTAACATTATATAGTAAGATTTTTTTAGTCATTTTGTTATGATGAAGCAGGGGATCCTATTTAAGGATACTATCATGTATTGAACTAAATAAAACCATGGACCATTTGTAAAGAATGTTAAACAGTCTTTACCTGCTGAAAACTTTGCACACCAAGTATATTTGTCCATATGAAATCACAACAGCATTAATTCTAGTAGCAACTGTGGTTAGGAGAACAAAACAGCTTCAGGAAGGAAACATCCATTGTGGCTCACAGTTTTAACCGTATCAGTCCATCGTGGCACTAAGATATAGTGGAGCAGTAACTCACATTATGGTGACCAGGAATCAAAGAGAAAACACCTGTGTACGCAGCTTTCCTTTCTCCTTTTCATCCCATCTGGGTCCCCACTCTAAGAAGTGGTGCCTCCCACGTTCAAGGTGAGTTCTAAGAATACCTTCATTGTAACCCAGGGGTATGCATTACTGATTGCCCAGACACTTCTCAGTCCAGTCAGGCTGGCA
This sequence comes from Bramus lutescens, assembly GCA_001685075.1. NCBI lineage: Eukaryota > Metazoa > Chordata > Mammalia > Rodentia > Cricetidae > Bramus > Bramus lutescens. The sequence continues at coordinate 146,527 of LOEQ01004498.1, forward strand.
GTTAAGTGAATCTAAACCCAGTACAACTAAAAATGGGATATAATAGTCAAGCTATGGGAGTAGGTGGAAATTCGAGAAGATGGAAAATGAGCAGTCACCTGCAGTTATGAGATTACCCTTAAGTGAGAATACATCCATACCATTGTGTAACCATTACCACACTCTATCTCTAGACTATCTTCATCTTGTGAAACTAAAACTGTGTTCTAATTAGACAATAATTACCCACCCCCTTCTGCCTCTAGCCCACAAAACTCAACATTTGATTATCATGTCCCTGGATTTGACTACTATCATATGAATAAAAATTTCCCAGTTTACCCTTTTGTAACTGTCTTATTTTACTTAAGGTCATGTCTTCAGGGATCATCTATATTGTAATAAGTGTCAAATTTCTTTTTTGTTGTTTTTTTGTTTTTATTAATATTTTAATAAAAATATAATATACCACTTCCCCCCAACCCTTCCTATTTCCCCCTTCACTCCCTTTCAAATTGGTAGCCTGTTTTTCTTTGGTCATTATTGGTACTTACTCATACATATAAATACAGCTGCTCAGTCTGTCTAGTGTGGTTTACTACAGGCAGCTAGTGACCAGTGAGGGAGAATTAGCCTCCCCCAGAGATGCATTCCCTAATTGGTTATCCAAAACAAAGTAGTCGGGCCTGAAATCAAATTTCACTTTTAAAGCTGACTAATATCCACATATGTATATACCACGTTTTGTATATTAATTCATCTATCACCAGCCACTTGGGCTACTTCTGCCATTTTAACAATGCTGACATGAGCATTGTTTTATGCATGCCCATTCATGTCCTGGCTTTCCATTCATTTTGGAGTTGGAGTCCCTGAATCATGGTAATTCTATCTTTACTATTTTGAGAAACTGTATTGTTTCAATAGTGCTCTACTGGTTTACGTTATCATCATCAGTGTGCCTGGGTTCTTGCTTCTCTGCATCCTTGCCATACAGCTTATTTTATATTTTGTTTGTTTTCCTATAATGCCATTGTACTAGTAGTATTTAGTAGCATGTAGAACCTCGGGGTTCTGATGTGGATCCTCTAGTAACTACTTTTCACGTGCTTGTTGGCCATTTTTGTATCTTTGGAGAAATATGTGTTCAAATCCTTTGTCCACTTATTCTAATCTTCCTTGCTTTCTTTTGCAACATTGTTTTGCTATGTTGTCCATCCTGGCCTTAAATTCTGCATTCTTCTGCCACAGTCTCCTGAATTTTGCAGTTATAGGCATGTAGCATCTTATTTGTTTGCATGGGGTTTTGTTGTTGTTGTTTGGTTTATTTACTTTTAAAAGGATAATAGCCTTAAGAACCAGTTACAACTTTAGAACATCCAGAAAGATCCCTGTGTCTAGTCAAGTTTTACCTGTTCTTCCTTAAGTGTCATCTGTTTCTGCTCTGTTCCTATTGACTCAAGAGTAATTCATTTAGCATCATTTCATCCTCTTATATAAGTTGTTCATGGGTGAAGGAATACCTGTGTAATTGATAATAGTGTGTCCAATTATGATTGAAAGATAAGGATAAATTATTATAAATTCTAGTAAATTTGCTCTTTAAGTAATCTGTGATTTTTCTCTCAATTCAAGACTTATGTGATTAGTTGTGAACGCATTAATAATAAACTCTGAGACACCAATAATGCGTTAATGTTGCCTTAAGGAAAGAAATCAGAGCACTTCTCCGTCATGTCATCTGATCAATAACAAACCTGATTTGAGTTCTGCACTTCACCATCCAGTGTTTTCTGTCCTCCCTGTCTATGAGTCTGAATCTGTGCCTGCCTGAAGACTGTCTTATGAATCTGTGCCTGTCCCTAATAGAGGTCTTTGTTTTGTATTTGTTGAGCAGCACAAAAAGTATCATATGAGGAAGAAACAAGGGATATTTCATAGAAATCTTTAACAGTTTTTATAAGGTATTTAAGTTACTGACTTCTACTGACCCCAACTGACCCAGATAAGAAACAGCATTACAAGCATCATTGTTTATTTTGCAACATTTGTGGTGGATATTCATTCCTAAGACTGCTTTTAGCCTATGTGCTGTTTCCAGCAAATGATTATAGGAACACACATGCATTACTCTGGGGCAGGGGCATGGAAGAATACATAATTTAAGATTATAATTATGCATTAGCTTTGTTGTAAAAGTTGATTATATGGGAAATGTAAGGCATTTGCAAGCTGAACAAACAGGCTGAGTACACAATAGGATAGCAGTCCTCAAGATGTATTTCTGTCTCTGGCTATGAGGTCCAGAAAAAATTCCAATGTCTTAGCATGGGAGAGTTTTTTTTCCCCATAATGCCTTACCATAGATCTGAGATTCCCTCTCTGAGAACATGTAACATTGAGCAAGTTGCACAACTTCTCTATAGGCTGAACTAAGTCATTTCTCAGATGTTTTCTCCTGCTGCCTATTAAATCTTCTTAGATACTTGTTACCAATTTACTCGCTATTCTTATCACCTTCAGTAAATCCCATCTTTAGGTTCTAAACAAGCATAAATAGATTGCAGCCTATTTTAACTCACTATCTTGAAAGTTTAACATTTCTTTGGCTTCATAGATCTACTTTTTAATCTAATCTGAACACAGAATTACTTTTTCTAAGAATTAGCCAATGATAATGTAGCAATAAAATTTGGGCAGTATCAGGGCAAGCTTTGTGTTCTTATAGAAGCTAATGTCGCAGCATTTAAAAACAATGAAAAATGCTCTAGCAATTTTCTAGGATCTATATTTTAGGAGAGGTTCTATAAAACAGAATATAACACAATCTTTTACAAAATGGTCTAATTTTCTAATACTTGAGGTGATTTCTACCTCAGAGGTCAAGAAGTACTTTTAATACTGCGTTGGAAAGCCAGTTTTAATTTATATTGACCTTTTTCTCCTTTGAGCATTCAGTCTGCAATCAATAAAATGTTGACGACTGCTCTTTAAAAGGCAGCTGTATGGAATAAAGTATTATAAATATTCAACTTTCCCTTCTAAACATTGTCACCAACAGCTGGGCATCCCATTTAGCAGAACAGATTTTACGCACAGAGCCTGGCACGTTCCTGAATCAGTGTAGTGAAGGAAACAAAGAATAGTTTCTTATGGATTGGGGACTTGTAAAGACATGCAGCATCTGTTCCTCTCCTAAGCCTAGTCTGCTTGCCCTGAATCATGTCCTATGCTAGGATAGTATGCAAAACTGTGCCGTACAAACACCTGCACCACTTAGCACTCGGTTCCTGCAAATGGCAGATTTTTCACTGTCTTTATCAAAGATATTTAGATTATTTTACTGTTTTTTCCTTAATATTTTTATGCAGACAACTTTTTTCTTTACTAAAATTTTTCTATATTAAAAACTAGTCTGGGGATATATAGCTCAGTGGTAGGGCTCTTACCTAGCAAGCACAAAGTCTGTTTTCAGTACCCAGTACTATTTAAATTTTATGGTAGTACTTGTATATAAGCTTTCTCACTCACTCACTATCTATCTATCTATCTATCTATCTATCTATCTATCTATC
>LOEQ01004498.1:153783-167772 GCA_001685075.1 Bramus lutescens
GAAAGAGAGAGAGAGAGAGAGAGAGAGAACTAAAGATTATGGGACTGGAACCTCAGCCAAAGTGCATTGGTTCTGGGGAGATTTTCCATAGACTCTGTCTCTCGTATTTGAATGACACAGTTGGAATTCCTTTGCCTTCACCTCTTATCACCAAGCTAGAACAGAGAGTAATGCCGTGCAGCCTTGCCAGAGACACATGGTATTGCCAGCTGCCTCCTCCCTACCTACCCATCCCACTTTACTCACCATGCTAGAAAAGGGGAGAAACTCAAGTCAAACAAATGACGTGAGCACAGTAGCAAAAGTGCAGAGCAGCAGAACCATTGTATGAGTCCCAGTAGGCTGCCTGGGAGTGCTCCTTCCATGTACCATGGCTATTTTCCCTTTGGTACAATGGCTTAAATATTGCTAGACTCTTCTCTTGAAAATTATGGTTTATGTTAACTTTAATAACTGTCTAAATTTATTAAACATTTCAAAAATATTATGTTCATTCAGTATAAAACGTCTTTAATAAACTGATTCCACTTGGGGAAAAACATTTAAAAATGATTTAGTTTCACAAATGGATGGATCTAGAAAGCATCATATTGGGTAAGGTAACCCAGACCCAGAAAGACAAATATCATATGTACTCACTCATAAGTGGCTTTTAGATATAAAGCAAAGAAAACCAAACTACAATTCACAATCCCAGAGAACCTAGACAACAAAGATGACCCTAACCTAAGAGAGAGATACAGGGATCTAATCTACATGGGAAGCAGAAAAAGACAAGATCTCCTGAGTAAACTGGGAGCATGGGGACCTTGAGAGATGATACAAGGGGAGGGGTGAGGAAGGGAAGGGAGTAGAGAAAAATATATAGCTCAATAAAAATAGGAAAACAAGAAAAAAAAGGAAAGATTTACTTTCTTTTTTATTATATGTGTGTGGGGGTATGCACACGTAAACGTAAGTGCCCTTGGAGGCCAGATTGTGTGCTGCCCTTTGTGGGTGCAGGGAACTAAATTTATTCAGGTCCTCTGCAGGAGTAATATGTGGTCTTAACACTGAGCCACCTCTCCAGCCAGTAAACTTATTAAGCAAAATCATTTACTGACTTGATATCTGATTTACTATGTAAAATTTCATCCAGGAATAACCATAATCTTTTATTTTCCCAAGACAGGATTTCTCTGTGTAACCTTGACTGTCCTGAAACTCACTCTGTAGACCAGACTGGCCTCAAACTCAGATTCATCGGCCTCTATTTACTGAGTGCTGGGAAGGTGTGGGCCATCAGGCCCAGCAAGATAGTCTTAAAATTAGCCAAGAGTGTAAGGTCTTTGGGGGAAAATATAAGAAACCATCTTTGTGAATTTACAGGAGCCAAAAATTTCTCAAGGCATAAAAGAGTTATATTTATAAAAGAAAAGTTAATGAATTAGACTTTATTAAAATTAATTTTTTCTTCTGATTAGAAGATCACATTAAAAACTGAATAAATTCCAGTGATTTTTAATTTGAAGTGTATTTTTGTTTTATAATAAAGTTTAAATTAAAAAATTTCAAAATTAAAAAGAAATGAAAGAAAATGAATAGGCAAACTGAATTGAGAAGAAAATATTTGTCATGCATGTATCTGACAAGATTTAAGTGCAAACTATAGAAATAAGAAATAAATGGAAAAAGTGAAAAACATGAAAAAACTTTTAATCCCCACTGAACAAGAGTAAAAACCATTGCCCAAATTCTTTGGCCAAATTATGCAATTCAGACAGGGCTATCATCTCCTTAAAGCTTTGAGAAAATAGCATTGAACACAGGAGAAGATGGGGTTTATATAGCCCAAAAAAAACGCGAGACTAGACAGTTTTCAAGGGTTGCAGGATTCCCAAGGGAAATTTGGTTACATAAGAACTTGGAAAAATGTCTCAAAACTTGTTTGGCAGAATACCTTATCAGAGTGGAGGTCAGGGTATTGGTTGAGGAACATGTCAAATTCCAGAAAATGGGTCAAGACCTAGCCAAACCTGAGTCTTACAGAAAAAAGGAATGGGTTATTTTGACCTTGTAACAAGGTAGCTTTTAATGTTAAAATGGAGTCAGGCTGGTCCGTCAAAACACTTAACAAAAAAGTGTTTAAATAAATAATTAGCATATGAAAAGTTCACAGACACTGATTGCCAGGAGCAGGTGTAAAGCCACAAAGGAATATGACTATTCCTCCAACTAGAATTGAGAGTAAAGGACAGCAAAACAGAATTTTGTGTCTCTCTAACATCACTAGCATGACAAGGCAAGCACACAAGCAAACAGGCTGGTGAAAATGGGGAGAGCTGAAACTTAGATATTGATGGAAGTTAAAGTGATGCACACATTTTGGGAAGTTGTCAAACTCTTACTTTATATATTTAAAGCTAAGCCCATATCTATCCTGTAACCTAGCAATCCACCCTTAAGTGCCCCAAAGAAGTAGAAATAATGGATACACAAAAAGCCAGGTAGAAGAGTGCCCTTAACAACTAAATTCCTAATATTCTCAAACTGGAAATAACTTCCATAAAGAAGAAAATGGAAAAGCAAACTATGGCCCATTTAAACAAAGGAATACCACCAATGAAAGATAGTGCACTATTAACATATACAACAACATAGGTGATCTCAAAAACATGTTAAGCAAAAAAAGTCAAATAAACAGGTTGTATGCTTCATATACTTGAGGTTCAAGAGGCAGCTATGTGTGGTTTTTGGACTTGGACTTAAACTAAAAGCAAAGAGCAGAAGGAAATATATGACGAGCATGCCTAACTCAGGTAGAGGCACATCGGTATATAATGTCAGAGCTCATCAAGTCAAACTAAGATCTGTGCATTTTATTTAAATCATACTTCAGTAAGTAAACAATGTATTGAATGAAATTGAATGACATTCTGAAAAAAATAAAAGGATCTATGAAAGTATGATTAGAAATAACCATGGACATATTTCATTAAAAAAAAACTTTCCCTGAGGATTATCGTGTGAGATAGTAATAGTGTAGTAATATATATTATTTGTGGTGCTGGAGTGCCTTTCAAATTAAAGATGGTAGTCTAGTTTCTTTAAAATTGGGAAGATGGGCCAGCAAGATGGCTCAGCAGATAAGGGTTCTTGTAGCTAAGGCTTATGAATTAAGCTCCATGTCTGGAATCTACATGCTAGAAGGAAAAACATCCTGGAAGTCATACACACAAACTAAGTAAATAATTGTAAGAAATAAAATAAGTTGCAGAAGACTAATTAATGCAGATTTAAAGGAAATGTATCTAGTCAAGCATGGTAGTGCCGGTCACTCATCCCAGCGCTGGGCAGAGTGAAGCAAAGAGGATTTCTGTGAGTTGGAAGTGACCTGAGCTTTGAGGTGAGTCCAGTCTGGCCTGTGCTACAAAGTGAGATCCTGTGTCACAAACAAAATATAAGTACAGTATACCATCTTCTTCAGCCAAAGGTGTTTTTCCTTTAAAACTTTTAATGTTAAGTTTATATATAATTAAATGTGTGGGTCTTGGGTGCACATTTAATGTTTTTTAACAGTGTATGTACCCTATGTATTAAACACCTTATCGAATGGTAGAATGTTTCTATCACCATAAACCAAATATATTGGTCACACACACACACACACACACACACACACACACACACACACACATATTGAGACAGGGTCTTACTTGACTGCCCTAAAACTCACTATGTAGACCAGCAGATTGGCCTTTAATTCCTTGAAGTCAACTTACCTCTGCCTCCCAAGTGCTTGCATTAAAGGTGTGTGCTGCCATGCCCACCCATTCCCTTTGTTTGCATGTGTGTTCATATTCGTTCCCTGTTATCCCTATGAGATTACTAGGTAAGTGCAAAGTCCTTTTGTTCCCTGTAGCTACTGTAAAAGCAACAACAAAATCTGTGTCTTTAGTACCATTAAGAGTGGTCATTATGACAGCTCAGAAATGGTAGATCCAAAATGAAAATCACCCAACACAATCAGCTTTCGGAGTTTCCTAATATAAATTCCAGACTAGTACTGGTAGTATGCCATAATTATGTCATAGGTGGGACATTCCAATAGCCTTATCAACCAGAGTAAGCTTAATAATAATTATCTGCCCAGGCAAGGTAATACACTTGTAATCCCAGCACTGATGAGGCTGAGGAGTGAAGATCATAAGTTCAAGACCAACCTGGGTTAGCAAGAAAGACCCTATTTTAAAAGGGAAAAGAGACCAAAGACTGATCTGCCTTCAGTTGCTCTTTTCTGGTTATCTGGATACCTCTAATACCTGTTTTAAGGATTCTAGTGATAGCAGCTAATAGTTCATAATAATAATTTTATATCCCATATTTCACTGTAAAAGAACCCTTAGTTAGTACTTTCTAGACCATTTATAAGAGGTACAAAATCAATAATATGCAGGCACCTTTTTGGTTGAACATGATTTTAACAAGGTGACAAAGCGAGCTACAATTCATGAAGAGAATCAAAGGCAAATGCCTTATCTATTGGAAATTAGAGAGAGAGCATTGATTTTTTTAGCAGAAAAATCTATGCTCAAATTTTAGTTTTGCTAAGATAAAAGGTTTGACCTCTTAACGGAAAGTACAGTAGTAGCAATGGGGCTGATAATAATCTAAATCTTAGGACACAGTCTTTGTTTAATGGTAGTGTTAAATATTTCTAAGGTGTCAGTAAATATCTGAAGCAGGCATAAATTATTATAGAAGTGGGTGTAGCACCTACTGCATTTTGTTTACATCCTGAATCCTTTGCCTTTTCTAGCTGACTCTAATCCTCTCACCTTTTCTTTCCTTTTTTCTAAAAGGATTAATAAATGGCCCTCTTCTTGCTGACCTCGTAATTAGTAACTCAGTCTCTCTCAATCTCTTCCCATTATCAGAGGTAATGTGTAAGTCCCTCAGAGCTTAGAAGAAGGCAGAATGGAGTTCTTAGGATCCTAGGATTGCTTTTTCTGAATCTTAACAGGTTAAAAGTTAGAAGATCATGATGAAACTGAGGAAAAGAAGCATTTGGGGAAGTTTATGCACACGATATGCCAATATACTAAGATGTGTGATTGCTGGAGGAAGTTCCAGTTAGAGAGTAGGCAAAAGTAGAGTTTTCGTTTCCTCTCTGTGTGTGGTAGTTATAAACATTTTTCTTTTTAAGGAACAGAAGTGACTGAGAAGAGGGGAGAGGAGAGGAGGAAATTCTTGGTATGAAACACAGAGATTGGGGAGGGGGAGTTTTCCTGAAAGCTATAAAATTGTTTTCAAGAAGAAATATATTATCTACAGTTGCAGTGTTTAGACATTTGGCAATTGGATAAAATAATTTTTGCTGAAAATAGGAAAACAGATGGACATAAATGTACAATAGGGCAGTAACTTTCATTCCTTGTACATACACAGTGAAATCATTCTAAGCAATAAATTCTTGGAGAAGTTGACTAGGGCTTGGGAAAATGTCATAGTTTATGACTGAATACATACAAATAGGTGAAAACTCAAGATGAAGAGGTAATGGTAACTACCTGGTGAAGAGACGTAGAACCCTTTCATCCCACAGGAAAGATTGCATTAGAGATAGAAAGGTACAAGTGATGGATATTTTTACAAAGATATTGTAGCAATTTTGGCTATTGTGGATATAGGAAATAAATGTCTTTTGTTCCACCCAAACAAATATATATCATTTAAAATGTTAACTATAAAAATTGTTGATCCCGTAGTTTCTAGAACAAATACCAAGGTTACTTTTAAAGGTGACACAGCCATGGATGCATTAAAGGACAACTGACCATAGAGATGTATGTAACTGAAGACAGCTTCTGAGCTAGTGTTGTACCCCAACACTGACAGTATCTGAATCTTGAAACCTTTCCTTTATACTCTGAGTTCACCCCGTGTACTCAGTACTCTTGAGTTCAGATTCTTGTACCTTTATTTTCTGAGTTCACCCTGTGTACTTAGTATTCTTGTTTTCAGATTCTTCTGCCTTTTTAATTTTGTTTTTGAGGCAGGGTTTTATGTTCTCAAGATGGCCTTGTATGCACAGTGTAGCCAAGGATGTTCTTGAACTTTTGATCCTTTGCCTCCACCTCTTGATTGCTGAGATTTATAGGCATTCACCATTGTGTCCAGTTTATTCAGTGCTAAGGACTAGAACCAGGGCTTTGTGTATGGTAGGCAAGCATTCTGCCAACTGAGCTACATACCCAACTTCCTTTAATGCCTTTTCTCTTATTTCAGCACCATCTTTCCTGCTTACAAGAATCTGTCTGTAATGATTATTGTAGTCCATTTTGATTGTCCTTTTCTTTCTGAATTTCTCTAACATATATGCTAACTTAAAAGCTCATCTTTGGCCAGGCACTTGGGAGGCAGAGGCAGGTGGATCTCTGTAAGCTTGAGGCCAGCCTGGTCTACAAGAGCTAGTTCCAGGACAGGCTCTAAAGCAACACAGAGAAACCCTGTCTCAGGGAAAAAAAGAAAAAAGAAAAAAAAACCCACCTCATTTCTGGCTTGTTTAACTTCTAGCAGACATTTTCTTTGGGGCAATAACAATTTATCTTTTTTTAGTCATGTGTGTGTGTATGCGTGCGTGCGTCTATCTGTGCATGCATGCCATTTGATACATATGTAGAAGTCAGAGGACAGCCTTGGGTATTGGTTTTCACCCTATACTGCAATAGGCTTTGTTTTGGGCCACCATCCAGCTCCCAAATCATGACATAGAGACTTATTATTAATTATGAATGCTCAGCCTTAGCTTATGCTTGCCCCACTAGCTCCTATAACTTAAATTAAGCTGTTTCTCTTCATCTACATTTTGTCTCATGGCATTTTACTTTTCTTTCATTCTTTATGTTGTTGTCAGGGTTTCTGTCCTGCCCAGTCCTTGTTCAGCCTGATCCCCACAGTCATTAAGTCCCAAAGAAATCACACAGAGGTCTACATTAATTATAAACTGATTGGCCCATTAGCTCAGGCTTCTTATTAACTCTTATAACATATATTAACCCATTATTCTTACCTATGTTAGCCTCATGGCTCGGTACCTTTTTCAGCAGGGCAATCACATTTTCCTTTTTCTGTGGTTGGGACAGGACTGCAGAGGGAGCTTCCCTCTTCCCAGAATTCTCCTGTTCTCATTGACCTGCCTCTATTTCCTGTCTGGTTGTCCCACCTCTACTTCCTGCCTGGCTACTGGCCATTTAAAGTTTATTTAAAATATAATATAATTGGCAGAATATAGACACTTGTCCCGCACCAATATGTCCTATTCCATGTCTGGCTGCCCGGCTAGCTGGTGACTGCCTGGCTGGTTGGTGGCTGCCTGACTGACTGACCCTGGGCATCTCCCTTTTTCCCTCATTCTTCTTTCAAGCCTCCATTCCTCTTCCTACTCTCTCTGTCTGCCAGCCCCACCTATACCTCTACTGCCAAGCTATTGGCCCATTCAGCTTTTTATTAGACCAATCAGGTGCTTTAGGCAGGCAGGATAAAAAAAATGCAACACGTCTTTAATAGGTAAACAAATATGACACATCTTTACATAATTAATGTGCCACAACATTCTACTTTGCTTGAGACTGATTCCCTTAGGTGACTGTTTGCCAACCTAGCTGACCCACAGAGATTCTTTTATCTCTACCATCCATCTTGCTAGAGAAGAACTAGGGTGACAGATTTGTGCTGTCAGGTCTGACTTTATGTGGACTATGGGAATCTGAACATAGGTTCTTATGCAGGATCCTTGTGTCTCCATCTACCATCTTGCCATAAGAGTGCTGGGATTACAGATGGGTTTTAATTCATCTGCCTTCATGTGGATTCTGGAGATCTGAACTCAGGACTTGTGCTGATTTAGCTTCCTAGTCCCTCATTATGTTTCCTTATACACATTAGTTAGGTGATAATCAGTAACCACCATAGAAAACAAGGCTTAGAGGAATCTAGGAACAAACAATAATGTGATAGTGGATATTTAGAGAAAGCAGATGATGAGTTGGAGACCAACACTAAAGAAAGAATAGCTTTGGGGAAGATAAGAGATAACATTCTAAGCTAAGATAGTAGACTGATTTGAGACCCACATGTTCATAATCTACTAATGGAAATTGTAGGTGAACAAATGAGTGAGTATATTGAGTAGAGCAGAAGGGCCAACTTTTCCTTTTAAGTCAACCCTTATACATGTTTTTGTTCTCTAGCGTACAAAGATATATTAATTTTGGATTAGACAAAAATGTGCAATATTATGAAAATGCATACCACTTAGAAGAATATAAAGGAGGGAGCTGCAGGGAGTTGCATAGTTCAGGCAAGTGCTCCAGAGGGTACAAGTGGCAGACCTTAAGACAGAACACTGACAGAAGACTGTGGGTAAGCTGAGGAGAGCACCGAGCTTTCCTAGAATTTCCTTGTGGGCTTTAGTAACAAGCACTGCTGAGAGTTTCCTGGTCTGGCTCCATAATTACACTCCACATTATATATTGCATATTAGCAATGAGAATGTGCTGGCCAGAGTCCTCATCTCTAACTGTTGGAATACATAGCAGCAGTTAGTAATGTTTCATGTCAAATATTCATAAATATCAAATTGAGATGCCCTAATTATTGTAGAGATCTGAAATATCTACCTCATTTGAGAGGAATAATGTTCACTTTGAAGGTGATAAATACATTCAACATCTGAAAGAAAAAGCAAGAAAAGTTGTATTAATTTGCATTTTCCTGAGTTACTTAAGGTATTTTCAAAGATCTGTAACTAAATGTAAGTACTTCTCTTCAAAATTATTATTTATTTCTAGTCATTTAGTCCTTCAAAATGCAGAAGGAAGAAAAGTATTACAACTTATTCTCCAACAACTGGAACTTATCAAATGAGCCCATTTTCTTCTCCCACAACCCCCAAAGAACAAGAGTGTGGAAACGGACCATCAAATGGTTAGTTGAACATTCTTTTCCACTTATGGTAAGATTCTTCTAGTTATTGGTTAAATCAAGATTTTGATTTAGTGATATATAGCTCTTGTTGCAGCTGGTTTTTCTCTCTTCTCAAGGAATTTAACATAGAAAAGGCTAGAGTGTAAATGTTACTTTGGACATAAATGTAAACTTTGTAGGCACTTATTTTAAAATGCTACTGCTGTTCCCTTACTATTCCATCCATTAAACAGAAATTATGGCCTGACTGCCTTCAGCTACTATCAATTATAATGGTTACAGATATGCCCTTAACAAGCTATCCATCATGTGCATAAATTAAAAGGCATATAACTCAGGTGTTGCCACGCTGCAGTTTAAGAGGGGTACTGCTAAATGTTATTCTTATCCATATTGTCCATTTAGCTTTACCCACATTTAGTATATGTTTACATAGTTTACACTTATTGTATATCAGCCATAAAATTTTTCCATATAGAATAACCTAATTTTTATGTAAAATTATTTTAAAATATTCTTCATTTAATTCTGACATTCATATTTGTTATTCTCTATTAGTTTACTGCTAAGATCTATATTTAAAGGCACAAGTCTCAATTTCATATGCTTAATTTTTATATTGTAAAAGGTCATGAATCGGTGACATCATTTTCTGTAATATAAAATTTTAAATAAGCTCAAATTTAATAAAATGTATTTTAGATATGCTGTGGCTAGCCTAATTTATATTTATTGTTTAACATTTATTGGGTGTTAAGCATATACTAGAATCTATAAAGAAATTGGCCTTATTTTACCTAATTTATTTAAATAAACACATAAGATATTAATCTATTGAGTGTCTTTAATTTTACTTTAATCAAGTGCTTTTATCCTAAAGCTATTAATATTATCTTTGTTTCCACAAAACTTATGAAAATCTATACATTTCTCTCAAGTTCTATAGTTTTATATACTTGATATAGCTTCTTAATTAAAAAATAATAGCTTAGAGATTGCATATCTCTGCATGAAAATCTCAGTAGATGTTAAATTGATGCATACTCAATTTCCATATTGAAATTAAGTAAGGACTTAAGGGAACATTCCTTTTGCCCATAAAAAGATTGGTCACATGATTTCACTTGACATTTATATGGGTAATTGTCACATTATAGGTACTAAGTATGCTCTTTTATAAAAAAGTCAAACTGCAAGGGTTTCTGAGGTGCTGGCAATATTCTACTTTTTGACTTATGTGGTGATTGCTGGTTCACTCTGGTTATTAATTAAAGTTGACATGTGTGTTTAATTTACTCTGATTGATATGTATGTATGAGTATATGTGTTGTGTGTGTATATATATGTATATATATACATATCACATATAAAACTTTGTTAAGGTCCTGAATTAAATCACATCATTTGTAATCATACTCTCAATACTAATATGTCTTCTGCATGTTTTAGAAATAAAAAAGCCTAATCATTATCTGATATCATAAGTTCCAAGTTATAAAATAAAACAAAGTAATTTAAAATTCAGATGAGGTCATGACCTCCTTTTCTATTTCCCCCTTTTAAAATATTGTTCAAACTCTAACGGGAAATTTAAATAACATTTAGAAAACAATTTATTTCTACTTGCTTCTCATTATACTTGATAATAAACCCCAAATCCTTATACTTGGGTTTTGCATGTTGTGTTCAAGTCTTTCAGATTGAATGTGAAGGTCAGAGGGCAATTTTGAGTGTCAATTCTCGCCTTCCTTATTGTTTCACTTGTTTCTGCTGCTGGGTGTGTTCTCTGAGCTAGCTGACCTGTGAGCTTTAGAGCAATCTCCTCTCTCTGCCTCCGGTCTCCTGTAGGTACGGAGGTTACAAATGTGCACCCTCACACACTCCTGATGATGAGATGAACTCACATCATCAGGGTTGTATGACACTGAACCATCTTCTGAACCCTGGAAACCCTTATTGGGGGTTTTAAAAGCCATTCATCCATCAAGTACCATTTTTCTTACATGTTTTAGTACCTTTGTCATCTTGGTCATGCTGAGCCTGTGCTGACTTTGACTCTTTCCTCTTGCCCCCACCTCAGAAGTACTGGGATTACAGGCATGCACCACCATGTCCAGTTTAGATGAATTATTTTGTGTAGCTTTTTTAAAACAGTAGCTGGCCCTGATAAGTGCCATATGTTAACCATCGTCATCATCACTAATAATTGTGCTGTCAAGTCTTATCCACTGAAAGCTGTTTTCATTATGTAAGGAAAAGGCTCCCTGGATTCCTGCCAAAACCTTTAAAAACAGTTCTGATCGTAGTGCCCAGTCAGTGATAGCACACTTATAATCAGTGTTTTGTAAAGTTGTATTAAAAATAAGTCAAGAGCACAATTGTTAAAACGTGTATGTAATCTAGAAAGAAAAATGCTGATATGATTCCATTGTCCTTCAATATATACTATGTTCCCTTTTTTGTTTGTGTTTTGTTTTGTTTTTTCTGGGAGGATTTTGTTTGTGTAGCCCTGGTTGCCTGGAACACACTCTGTAGACAAGGCTGGCCTTGAACTCATCCACCTGCCTCTGCTTCCTGAGTGCTGTGATTAAAGGTATTCACCATCAAGCCAGGCATGTATTGTGTTTACTTTTTAAGTAGAATGGAATGAAGAGAATGATTAACTAAAGAATGTTATTTTGAGAGATATTTAAAGTCCTATTTAGCAATTGAAAAGTACTTAAAGAGCTAAGAAAACCAAGATTTCTATTGACCCACATATTGACTAATATATGGTCAATTTTTATGCAATAATACAAATATTTAGAAAAGCATTGGACACCTGATAAAAAATTCTAGTAAAATAATCTAGGCTGCCACTGGCTTCTGGGGATAAAATGGGGAAATGAATTGCAAGTTAAGGAAGCAATTTTATTATTTGATTTTGGAGTATACTTTACTGAATATACTCAGTATAGTACAAAATTCAAGAAATTAACTTTTGGTCAAGATTATGTTTTTTAAAGAGAGGAAATGAAAAAATGAAACAAAATACTTTCTTTTTCTTACTATCCTTCTGTTTTTCCCCTTCCTGTTTAATATTCAGCAATCTAAATTCATCTTTGTTGTGTGCTTGGAGTCAGGTGGTGCTTACTAGGCCAGTCTCAGGCCTTCTAATTCTGTCTTTCAGGTGCTGGAATTACAGGTAGCTAAAATTTGTCAATTCAGTCGATTAAAATTTGGTCAATCACCTCTTTAACATTGTGTTCTTTTCTTTGTCACACTCATATAGGAAAGACAAAGCAGAATAACCTCAGCTCACCTACGAGAGGGGAACCCACAGCAAAAGACAGTGATGAGTAAGCTTGGCTTTAAAGTTACAGTCATTGAAGTGTACTCAGGAAAAACTTGACTGTTTTTAAATGACAATTTAAGAAAAATCCTTTATTTTTTGTAAATTAGTAGTTTATAACTGGGCTGAATTATTCTATCTAAACATTTATTTTATATGCTTTTCTTCTTAACTCTTTGCTGTTAAGGAAAGTACTTGTGGTGTCTTGCAGTGGTTGGTTATGTAGTGGGAGTGTATAATGCATTCATTTTAATACTAATTAAGCCTAGGTCTAGGCTGGTGTATATAGACCAATTTTGGGTAAAACTAATAAGAAAATCACCATTTAACAGTCACCTGGATAGAAAGGGAGCAGGAAGCATGGAGGGAGAGGGCAAGGAGGGCTCTCCTCAGCCCAGGGTGGAAGCCAACACCCAGCCCAGTTCACATTGGCCTGCCACCAGTACCTTTGAGTGGAAGGGGTTTTTTTTGCAGAAATTCTGTGTATCCTAGAAATACTATTTATGTATGTCACCCTGGAATGATTGAATTATCAAGGGAGTTGAATTTGCAAAGTGGCTCATATGCTCATCTCATCTACAAAGTGATTTCTGCACGCTATACCATATGATGTAAAGTGAAGTTTCAACCCATTTAGAGCTCATAGTCTTATGTTGTAAGTTAATATGTCCTCAATTTAGAAATGAGTTATATTGAACATGTTTTCTAAATCATTTATAGGGAACTCTAAAGTGTTTATCTAATTATTCTTTATCAATAAACACTCAGGAGTCAGAAATGGGATAAGAACCTGATTGATCAGAGAAGTGGTGGCAAAGTAACCAGTGACCTCCTTTCTTTTTTTCTTTCATTTTTTAAAAATTTATTTAACAATCTTTTCTTATTTTACACACCTAGCCCAGTTCCCACTCCCTCCCATCCTCCCACTCCCCCACTTCCTCCCACCCCATCCCCCATCCATTGCTCAGAGAGGGTGAGGCTTCCCAAGGGGAGTCAACAAAATCTGACAAATCACTTTGAGGCATAACCAAGGCCCTTCCCCCTATATTTAGGCTGAGCAAGGCATCCCTCCAAAAAGAATGGGTTCCACAAACCAGTTCAAGCACTAGGGATAAATCCTGGTTGCACTGCCAGTGGCCCTACAGACTGCCCAAGCCACACAACTGTCACCCATATTCAGAGGGCCTAGTTTAGTTCTCTGCAGGTTCCCCTGCTATCAGTCTGGAATCAGTGAGCTCCCACTAGCTCTGGTCAGCTGTTTCTGTGGGTATCCCCATCATGGTTTTGACCCCTTTGCTCATATTATTGCTCCTCCCTCTCTTTGACTGGACTCTGGAAGCTTGGCTCAGAGCTTAACTGTGGATCTCTGCATCTGCTTCCATCAGTTGCTGGATGAAGGCTCTATTAAGGTAGTCATCAATCTGATTACAGGGGAAGGCCAGTTCAGACACTCTCTCCACTATTGCTTAGGGTCTTAGCTGGGGTCATCCTGTGGATTCCTGGGAATTTCTCTGGTGCCAGGTTTCACGCTAGCCCCATAATGGTTCCCACAATCAAGATATCTCTTTCCTTGCTTCCCTTCTCTATCCTTTCCCCATCTCAACTCTCCCATTCCCTCATGTTCTCCTCCTCACTCCCAGTTTCCCACCCTCTTCCCCTCCCGCCCTCCCTTCTACCTCCACCCCCATACT
>LOEQ01004498.1:170695-184015 GCA_001685075.1 Bramus lutescens
TCTACAAGAGCTAGTTCCAGGACAGGCTCCAAAACTACAGAGAAACTTTGTCTCAAAAAAAAAAACAATAAATAAATAAATAGTTTATCTGGTCTTGATTTAATTTTGGTATGTATATCTATCCAGAAAATTATCCATTCTTTTTAGATTTTCTAATTTTGTGGACTACAGGTTTTCAAAGGAGGACCTAATGATTCTTTAGGTTTCCTCAGTGTCTGTTGTTATGTCCCCCTTTTCATTTCTGATTTTGTTAATTTAGATGTTCTCTCTCTGCCTTTTGGTTAGTTTGGATAAGGATTTGTCTATCTTGTTGATTTTCTTTAAGAACCAGCTCTTTGTTTTATTGATTCTTTGTATTGCTTTCCTTGTTTCTATTTTATTGATTTTGGCCCTCAATTTGATTATTTCCTGTCATTTACTCCTCCTGGGTAAGTCTGCTTCTTTTTGTTTTAGAGCTTTCAGGTGTGATGTTAAGTTGCTAGTGTGAGATTTCTCCATTTTTTTATGTAGGCACTTAGTGCTATGAACTTTACTCTTAGCACTGCTTTCACGGTGTCCTATAAGTTTGAGTATGTTGTGCATTCATTTTTATTGAATTCTAGGAAGCCTTTAATTTTTTTCCTCCTTGACCTACAGGTGATTCAGTCCTGTAGCTAAAATTCATTTGAAGTATGGCTAGTCTGAATGAAATGTTTCAGTATAAATATACATCAAACTTGAAAACTACAAAGATATCTCAGGAATTTTTATATTATTTTATGTTTAAATAATAATTCTTTGAATATCTTGAGCTAAATAATGCTATTAAATTTTAACTATTTCTTTCTATTCCTTTTAATGCAGCTACTTGAAAAGTGTATGTGTGACTTACATTTCTGGATATGTATTCTTAGATGATGAGATCTTAAAATTAGAATACAACCTGAAATTGCAACAATGATTAAGTCATTTTTGGCTTGTTTATTTGATAGAATATTGTTCAGCCCTTTAAATTATCCATTTTTGGTGTGTGCATCCCCACAGAAGTTAAGCAGTTGTAGTGGTCCATGCCCATAATTCCAGCACTCTAGAAGCAGAAGCAAGAGAATTACTACATATATAAGAACAGCCTGGTCTACATAGCCGTTTCAAAGCCAACCAGAGTTACATTTTGGCATTCTTCCTCAAAAAAGAAAGGAAGGAAGGAAGGAAGGAAGGAAGGAAGGAAGGAAGGAATAAGAAGAAAAAACTCTCCCCTCCCCCAAAAGATTGTTATGTTAAGCTCTCAACCTTCCTAATGCTGCAACGCTTTCAGCCACTTCTTAATGCTGTGCTGACCCAACCATAAATTTATTTCATTACTACTTCATAACTGTAATTTTGCTAGTTATGAATTGTAATGTAAATATCTGATATGAAGGATGTCTGATATGTGACTCCCAAAGGGGTCACAATGAACAGGTTGAAACTGGTGATTCAAACTTACAAAAATAAAGTTTAAATCCTAAGGAGGAAAAATTCCAACCTATTGATGAGTAACATGATCACAAGGAAGTAGCTTTTCCCTGTTAGTTCAAATTGAAGAGACTGCTTTTGTATCTTTTTCACACTGAACTCTGCAAGCTATTGTTTTAAGTTCCTAGATAGCACTGCCCTGCAGTCTCAACCATGGTAAGTGAACAATGGAATATTAACTCAAAAAGAACGTATGGAAAGGAAAGAGGCGGCTGTATCTCCCCTCGCACTGATGGGTGGGAATGGAAGCTGGAATGAGTAGGTGCTGAGAGAGTGATTAATAATGTGTGTTGTGCTTATAAAGGAATGTCAAAACGAGGGGAGAACATTTCCATATGTTAGCTCTTTGACACGTGAAGAAAGGGCTAGAGAGCAGCGTGTGTCTCTAGGAATAGAATTATAACCCTGGGACCTGACACATTTCCATGCTTATTCTTAGTAGCTATGTTTGTCTGTTCCTTCCTAGATTCATGGTGTTGCTATCTAAAATTGAGAGATCAACAGAAAACACAATGGAGATAATGAAGAATTTAAGTAGTATACAGGTTTGCACGTTTCTCACATGTAATTTTCAGACCTCTGCTGTCCATTTTGAAAAGGATAAAAAAGAAGCCTTGTATGTCTATTCACAAGTTTGCAGAGTATATAATTTATTTCTCATGGGAATCTCCCTTGTTATAGTACATAATGATTAACTGTAATATTTTAGTAATAGCTGGCATTTTCACATTTAAAAGTAATTTTGTGTATATGTTTAAGGTTTTTGGGATTTTGGTTTGTTTGAGATAGGGTCTCATTATGTAGCTCTGGCTGTCCAAGAACTCAACTATGTAGACCAGGCTGGACTCAGAGATTCACCTACTTCTGCCTTGCAAGTGCTAGAATTAAAAGCATGTGCCACCACACCTGGCATGTTTAAATTAAGTCTCTTAATAATAATAATTTTTAAAAGACTGCTCTTAATTGAGCATAGTGATATATTCCCTTAATGGCAGCACTCAGGAGGCAGAGGCTGGCAGATCTCTAGAGTTCAAGGCCAGCCTGGTCTATATATTGAGTTTCAGGTCAGCTAAGACTATGTAGAGAAATCCTGTCTCAAACCTTACAGCCTCTATAGGACTTGATACATTTGACTTACCAGGAAAGCTCAAATTTCCTAAATTAAAATTTTTTTAAATGAAGACTGCAGTGTATTGTATTTTGTTTATAAATAACCTCTTAGTTGTAGAGAACTTACTCAACACACTAAAAATAGTTTTCTTTTAGGCTTTGAAGAACAACAGAAAACTTGAAGATCTCATTGGTGTTTCCCTGGTCCCATGTTCCTTAAAAAATGAAGCAGAGAAAACTAGAGCACTAAGTAAGAAAGATAAATGTATTTTTAAAGATTTTTAAAATTTATGTATTTTATGTATATGAGTGTTTTGTCTGCATGTCTGTCTGCATACCCAAGAGGGCATTGGATTCCATTATAGACAGTTGTGAGCCATCATGTGAGTGCTGGGAAATGAACTCAGGACCTCTTGAAGAGCAGCCAGTGCTCTTAACCCCTGAGCCATCTCTCCAGCCCCTGTATTTCTAACGTTAGTAATTTTAGAGATAAACCTCCTAATGTTTCTCACGTTTCAGTCTGATAGATCATACATATTCAGAGCTGCCCAGGTAGAAGTACTGTTCCCTTCATTAGAAAAGGAGGCATGTGTCTTTTAGAGGATTTGCTGTTTTATGGCTTCCTCTTGGAAGCAGAAGAAAAGATTGCTCACTGGAGACTGCTAGCAGACTTCCTTTCTAGTGCGCTCACTTTCAAAGTAAGAAAGAGGGCAGAGTTGTGCTTGATAGCTATAGTATGTATCATTTTGCATGACTTTTTCCTAAAGAGTTGCATCTTCCAAATAATGAGGAATTATTCATTCATATTCCATATTTGTTTGTTCTTAGCTCAGGTTGTCCTGGAATTCATCACAGAGCCTAGGCTGTCCTTGAAGTCACAGCAATCCTCTTTTTTTNAGCTTCTTGAATGCTGGGATTACAGGTGTGTGCCAACCACATCCAAATATTTTATGTCAATTCTTAAAAAAAAAAAGATTGTGTGTCTTTGTGTTTGTGTTAAAGAGCTTATGTTCACGTGTGTGTGCCTGTGCTCTGCAGACCTGTGTCTGTGGATCAGGGTTTCTCCTTCAGTCTGGGACTTCTGTTTTCTCATTCAGGCTGGAAACCAGCAAGTCTCAGGCATCTTCCTGTCCCCGCTCTATTCAGAGCTAGGATTATAGTCATGCACAAGATTCCCAGCTTGTTAGATGGGTGCAGAGACACAAGTTCTAGTTCTTATACTGGCTCAGCAAGCTAACCACCAAGCCATCTCCACAGCCCCTTATGTTACTTCTTAATCTGAAGGTGGCTTTGTTTTGTTTTTAATATAGTGACAAAAGCAATAGAACAAAAGCTGTTTGATAAGAAGAATTCAAGAATTCCCCCCAAAGGTAAGATTGTACTTTAGTTTATTACATAAGGAAATGTTTTCATGGGGCTGGAGTGTGGTTCATCAGTTGAAAACTCTTATCACTCCTGCAGAGGACGTGGTTTCGGTTCCCAACAGCCCACGTGGTGCTGCGCAGCCATCCGTAACTCCAGGTCCCAGGGATCCCGTGCCGTCCTCTGACCGCTATAGGCACCAGAAACACATATGGTGCTCAGAATACATGTAGGGGAAACATCCATACACATAAGATAAAATAAAGTAAATCTTTTTTAAAAAGAGAAATGCTTTCATGTCGGTTCACAGACTAAAACCTAAGTGTGTGTGCGCGTGTACACACACAAAGACCAAAAGAGGGCTCGTATTTTTTAAATCCATTTATTTTATTTAAAAATGTTTGTAATACATTAACAAGAAGACTACACCTGGCGAAATTTACTTTTCTGATGACTGAATCTTGAAATACCTTTTGAAATACAGTTTTGTCTTTTTATTGTAATTTCTTTTTAGAATGTTAATAATCTTTAAATTTTTAGTGGTAGAATATTTTTAAAGCATTAAAAGTAATTCGAATTCTGGAAACTTACAGGTCATTAGTGATCCTTTGGCATTTGATCTACTAAGAACTTATACTTATGAGCATTTAACACAGTGGAAACTAACTTATCGGGTTTTCAGTTTCCATGGGTGAGACACACCATATCTAAGTAAGTTCTAAACCTTTTGAGACCAATTTGAAAGTCAGCATTTGATGGGAAGACGATTGCCCTTTTATCTAAGAGGGTTTTTTTTTTAGCATTTATATATTGTACAAAATATGGGGTTTCATTGTGACAGTTCCATGCATACATAAAGCATTTTTATCTTCTTCACATGTATTGCCCTCTCTTACCCACCATACCATACCCTTCCTTGACTGAGGACGTGCAGGGGTGTGTGCCTGTCTGTGTTCCCATGCTGGCTCCAGAAGAGGGCCTTCTGCTTTCTTGTCACCTTCCTTATTTGTTCCTTGGACTCTGCAGATGAGAGAGCATGTGTTGATAACTATCTTTCTGGTCAGGCTTACTTCACTTCACAAGATAGTTTTAGTTCCATCCATTTTCTTGCAAGTAATCCGACTTTGTTCTTTTTTTTTCCTCCCCTGAAAACTATTGAAGAATGCTGTGAGCATTCCTACACATTTCCTTTTGTAGATACGAGCACTCATGAAATTTTCATGAAGGAAATTTTATGCAACATCTTCAAGTGTAGCATTAAGCTAAGTAAATTATATTCATAGAACACAATTTCCTACAGCCATTTAAGGTCTTCCTTCAGAAGATTTTAATGATCATGTGCAATATGATTTCAGTTATGTACCCAAACTATAAAAAAATGTTAAGATCCTGTACTAACTGGTTCTATGTGTCAACTTGACACAAGCTAGAATCGTCAGAGAGGAAGGAGCCTCAGCTGAAGAAATGCCTCCATTAGATGCAGCTGTAAAGGCATTCCCTCAATTAGTGATCAGTGGGGGTGGTGCCATTCCAGGGCTGATGGCCCTGGCTTCTATAAGAAAGCAAGCTGAGCAAGCCATGAGAAGCAAGCCAGTAAGCAGCTTCCCTCCATGGCCTCTGCATCAGCTCCTGCCTCCAGGTTCCAGACCTGCTTGACTTCCCGTTCTGACTTCCTTCAATGATCGACTGTGGTATGGAAGTATAAGCCAAATAAACCTCCCAAACTTGCTTTTTGATCATGGTGTTTTGTTGCAGCAATAGAAACCCTAATAAGGCAGGTCCATATATGCTTGTTTGGCTCACAATATAGTGTATACACTTTCTATTTTAGGTTTTCATTGTGTCTATTTATGGTCCTGGGTTAAAAGGACATCTTGGCACAAGTATATATTGTGTGTTGAGCTTAACCACCTACCATACCTTCTCCTCCATTCTTCCCATTATTTCCCTTAAATATTTTCACTTCTACGTTCATGCCACATATGTGTACATGATGTTATAGGTCTATATCTGGGAATCACAATTAAGCAAAATCATGGGATATTTATTCTAAGACTGGATTAATAGTTATCTCCAGTTGCATCCATCTTCCTGAAAACAACATAACTCCATTCTTGTTTATGGCTGAATTTTTTCTGGTGTGTATGTGGGTCCACTTTTAGTTTTTTGAGAAATTCCTTAATGGTTTGCAAAGTGGGTGAACTAGTTTACATAAACTCGGTTAGTAGTTTACTCCTGCAGTTGATAAGGGTTCTCTTCTCTCCACATAATCACCTGCATTTGTTATTATTTGTTTTCTTAGGATTTTGTTGTAACTGGGATGAGATGGAACATTATAGTCTTACTTTGCATGTATCTGATATCTAATAACATTGAAGATTTTCACTGGCCATTTGTATTTCATCTTTTTGAGAACTTCGTTAGTTTCATTAGCCTACTGTTTGATTAGGTTTTATGATATCTTGTTTAATTTTTTGTGTTCTCTCTCTATTCTAGGTATGAGTCCTATATCAGATGCATAGCTAGAAAAGACTTTTCTCCCATTTTATATGCTGCCTCTTCATTCAGTTAACTTGTTTTCCTGTGCTTTTTAGTCTCATGAGGTTCCCTTTGTTGATTGTTGATATTACTTCCTGGCTGCCTCAGTCAAGAAGTTATTGCCTGCCTAAATCATCGAAGTGCTTTCTCTCATTTTTCTGTGACAGTTTCAGAGTTTTGGGTCTTAAGGTCGTTTGATACATTTAGAGTTGATTTTTTTGTTTGTTTGGGATGTTGGGGGAGTTGCTTTTTGTAGAGTGTAGGCAATAGGGATAGGTTTCTCACCATATTTTTGAAGATGCTTTTTTCTCCAAAGTGTGTGCCTGGCATCTTTGTCAAAATTCAGATATCTGTAATTGTTTTATCTCACTAATGTGTGTATTGCTGATTTTGTTGCTGCAGCCCAGTGAAGTGACTTGAAACCAAGTGTAATGATAATATCCACATTGCTATTTTTGCTCAGAATTACCTTTGCTCTCTAGGGTCCTTTGTGCTTCCATATGAATTTTAAGGTTTTTTTTAAAAATTGTGTGTGTGTGTTTCTATTTCTGTGAATGACATTAGAATTTTCAAGAAGGTTGCATTGAATCTGTAGATTGCTTTTGTTAAGGTAGCCATTTTCACAATATTAATTATTTTAATTCATTAACATGGGAAGTTGTCTTCAATTTCTTTCTTGGATGTTTAAAGTTTTAATTGTAGAAGTCTTTCACTTCTCTTGATTAGGTTTATGCCAAGATTCTTTTCTTCTTTTAGACAATTGTGAATAGGATTGTTCTTGATTTTTCCCCCTTGGTTTATTTGTTATTGGAATATTGGAAGGGTGCTGGGTTTTGTATGCTAATTTGTATCCTGTCACTTCCCTGAAAGTATTTGTCAGATCTAAGATTGTCATGGTGGTCTGTAGCATATCCTGTACAAAATCACCATTTGGAAATGAAGCTTCTTGGTCATCTTCCTTTCATATCTGCATCCTTGTATTTCCTTTTCTTGTATTGCTTCAGCTAAGTCTTTAAGTAGTATATTGCATAAGAATGGAGAAATAGTATTGTTCCTCATACTTGTGGAAATGCTTTGAGTTTTTCTCAGTTAAGTATAATGTTGCAATAGGTTTGTCATATATAGTCTTTATTATATTGTAATTTATTCCTTCTATTCCTAATTTCTTTAGGAATTTTACATGGACTTTTGTTAAAATCCATCCTTCCACATCTGTTGAGATGATCATGTGATTTGTGACCTTAAGTCTATTTATGTGATATGATGTATTTATTGATTTCCATATGCAGACCTTTTCCTGCATCTCTGGAGCAAAGACAACTTGTTCATAGTGTGCATAAAGTCTATAAGGCCTACAGCACTTGGGATGTCCACACCAGATTTGCCTTTCAAATGTGCTCCATGTAGTCACACAAACATTCCTTATAATATCATACTAATATAAAAAATTAAACAGACATATTGCAGAGTGGGGAATGGCTGTTTGGGCAGAAATGCTGCTGCAGGGTTCCACTGGGAAATCTTCTCTGGTGAGAATGCTTTGGAAACATGCAGATGTGAAAGTCCTTCAACTGTGGCAGGCAAGAGGATGACACTGTTGGAGGTCCAGGAGGTCCTTGAGAATGTAGGTGTTGGTGTACAAAAGAGTTCCACAATAGCCTGGAATGGAGTATCACGAAGGTTGATTTATTCGGGGATAAACTCACAGAAAGGGTAGCAATCCACAGTCCTCTGTGTGCGCTGGGAACTAGAACCAAATCCAGCAGCCAAGAGGCCCACATGCTTTTCATCTGCATTTATAGTATGGAAGACCACACCCAAAGTGGGCCGGTATCTTAAAGGCTATTGACTGAGGCAGTTCTCAGAGCACCTCCATCTTTTGTCTAAATAAGAGTTCTACACCTAATATAAAACTACATAAAATAAGAACAAATATCAAGTATTATCCGTGGAAAAGAAGAGGCAAAAACATACATAAAAATTAGAATTACAACCAGCATGAACAACATCAAACAAGAAACATATGCTAAATGTTTCAATAGTTATCCTAAGGAGTCTAAGTCTTATATTAAAAAAAATAGCTTGGCTAAGTCATCAGAGGAACGTAAATATGACTATCTAGTCTTCAATCCCACCAAAGACCTGAGAAGGGAAATAATATTACTTGAGTAAATAGGAACTACAGTCAGGCAACTTCTAAAAGGTGCAATAAATGACAGAGACAACCAGCTACCTGGGCAATCACCCAAAATCTCATTTGCAGTGTTGGGGCAACCAACTTTGATTAAGGCCTAGAGTATCTGACAGACCATTTTCAGAGGCAGGAAAATTTGAAAACCCTTTTACCCTATTGAGGCAAAGTTTGGCAGTCTTTTTGCTTGTATCCTGCTTGTCCAGTTTGGACACCATGCATTTTGTCAGTGGTTGAGGCAGGGGCAGTTCTTTGCCCAAAGGCCAGTTTGGCCAAGAAGAAAACAAGCTCTAAGTGGAGAGTCTTTGGTGCCCAACCTTCTCTCGGGAATAGATCGGTGCTGTGAGGAGCAATCGTGTCTCATGTCAACAGAACCCTAAATTATTTAAATGCCATATTCTACAGTTTTTTGAAGTGGTTGAAGGTTACATATTTATGCAGAATACAATATGCATCTAAAGAACTTGGTTAGTCTATAAGTATAACATACATAGTATAAGGTTATACTATAAGTATGACAAACATAGATGTCTATTGACCTGTAATTGTTAATACCTATATAGGTTACAGACAAGGCTTTATATTAAAAAATTAAACAATCTTTAAAAAATTATAGCAAATGAGGACAATGACCTCAAAATATAAACAATACATAGAAATGTATAGTGCAATGTGATAAATAGATCCTAAAATTGCATCAATATACAAAATATCTTAAGCAGATGTAGGAAAATGCATGCATACAATATGACAAAATAACTTTGCATAGGTGCACAAATATTGTAAACATAAATAAGAACATATTCAATATAATAAATATAATTTGAATTTGTATCAATATATAGAATCTATACCAATCTAAATTGTCTTTAAATAATAGCTCATATTAATATCACTATTATTTACTATTATTATTAGTGTGAACACTAATCTACTTATTATCCCATCCCATCCATTCCCCTTTATTTTTGTTTTCAAGAGAGATCACTGAGCCTACTTCATTTCTACCCCTAACCCTATACTAGTTATAACCAACCCCTAATAGATGTCCCTAACCCTGAGGACAAACTTTGTTGGGAGAGGGGATGTCATTTTCTAGAATTACTTCCAGCTGTCATGGGGGTGATGTTATTTCTATGGGATCCTGTGAAAACTAAAATAATGGTTAAGTTTTAAGATTACTGTCTGGTATAATTACAGATAGTCTCTGAGTAGTTGATTGGGTTTTACTGAAGTTCTTATTTGAAGTTCTGGCCAGAACATTGTAAAAAGTTGCACCATCTCAACTAGCCAAGTTGGAATCATCTTGAGCAATTTGTAACCCAAAACCGATCTTAAAGTGGTGCTATCAGCATAATGACATCATATCAACCAGGTACAGTTTTTGTTGTGGGGCCCCATCTTCTTCCTGGAAACTTCAAAGATTACTGCAGAAAAATTTATTGTTCATTGTGGAAAACTTAAACATTATTCATATAGACAAACATTCAATGAAAGGTACCTTAGAGACAAAAAAAATGGGGAAAAGTAAAAAGATTTTGAAAGCAGAGTTTTGATAATAATAGTCCTTAAATTTTATCTTCCTTCTGTCCCATACCAGGTGGCTCCTGATATGAGACAGAAACTCTGACATGTTTGAGTTTAGAGAAATATAGCCACTGTCCAACTCCAAAGTCAGCTTTTATTTTTAATAAATGGTGATTACTATTATATGCATGTCAATGAGATCTTACCCTGCAGAGGATGTGGATATCAGATTTCTCTTCACTTGATGATTCTTTCTGGATAGCTCTCTTTTCTTCTTTAGGCATCTAGATGTCCAAAGTCTCTTGACTTTTCGAAGATGGGTATTTTCCTGCAGAGACAAGAATAGAAGCCTGCCCCAACCTTATGAGGTTTCCTTACTACCTGTAGGATTGTCACCTCTGTGGATGAGCTGTCATTTCTCTTCCAACAGTCAGTGAATCCAAGTCCTCTTGATGATGAGTATCATCAACACAGAGGCTAGAGAGCCTTGTCTAGGAAGCACAGGTGTGATCCTAGAGACCATTCCCAAAGTTTCAATTGTTGTATCACTTTATTGGGCAGTAACTGTGCTCTCAAGGCTCACAGCTTGGAGCCTGTTCACTAGCACAATCCTGTCATTGTAGAGCCTGTGTCTGAGCTGCCTCGTGGCCTACCAGGGACTTTCTTCTGAGGCCTAGCTCTTATCAGAGTTGTCTGGTGGTAAATTCAAATATCATGTTATTTCAAGTGACATCAAATGGTTTCTGAATGACACAAATGGTGTTAAAGCTATGTTCATAATATGGCGAATGCTCTTTTTGATGGGCTCTTCAATTATCTGTAGGGAGTTTCTTGAGAACTTTTATATCTTATCAAGGAGATAGGTCTAGGACTTCATTTTGCATGTGTCCTTTTCTGGATACCAGCTTTGTAAAAGTTTAACTGCATCTCGTCACTTTTCATCTGATGGAATAGTTTAAAAAGTCCCAGTATCAATTTTTCTTCAGTGGTCTGGTAGAATTCAGCAGGGATCCATCTGTGTCTGGATTCTTTTATTTGGGATATTATTTATTACTATTTCAATATCATTGTTTGCTATAACCTATTTAAATGATTTCGCTTTTCTTGGTTTAATTTTGGTAGGTCATACATGTCTAGAGATTTATCCATCTTTAGATTTTCCATTTTAGTGAGATATAAGTATTTAAGGTATGTCCTATTGACCTTCTGAACTCCATCAGTATTTATTATAATAGCTCCCTTTTCATCTCTCATTTCATTAATTTGAGCATTGTCTTTTGCTGTTGTTAGTTTTGCTAAGGGTTTGTCAAAATTTCATCTTTTCAAAGAACCAAATCTTGGTTTTATTGAGTCTTTGAGTTATTGTTGTTTTTATTTTTCATTTCATTCATTTCTGCCTTGGCCTTAATTATTTCTTCACCCACTTTTTGCTTGCCATCTTGTCTTTCCAAGGCCCTAATGCACATCATCATGTTAGAAATCTAGTTTTTTAGAGTATTAATAAACTTCCTTAATAGAACTGTTTTCATCGGTTTTTGGTATGTTGTATTTTTATTTTCATCTGATTCTAGGGCTTTTTAATTTCCTTTTTGATTCCTTCAATGATCCATTCATCATTCAGTAGTGTGCTATTCAATCTTTATACATTTGTATAGGTTCTACATTTTTTACATTGTTGATTTCTATTTTATCCCAATGTGATCAGGTAACATATAATAAATTATTTCAGTTTTTTGTTATTACTTGCTTTGTATTATATTATATAATCTATTTTAGAGAAAGTTCTATGTTATGCTGGGAATAATGTGTATTACTGAGTGTATGGTTGAATGTCTGTAGGTCCATCTGTTTGGTCCATCTGATCTATGATGTCAGTTAACTTAGATGTTTTCTTGTTTATTTTTTGTCAGGATGACTTGTATTTCAATGCAAGTGGCTAAATTGTTTTTGTCTTGTTTCATTTTGTTTGTGTGCGGTGTTCATACATGTGTGTATTCATGTTAACGCAAACACGTGCATACACGTGAATATATGTGTAGGTCATGGTTTGATGTTGGGTGTCTTCCTCTATTGCTTTCCATCTAATATATTGAGGCAGGGTCTCACTTAAACCCAGAACTTGCCCATTTGGCTAACTTAGCTAGTCAACTCGCTCTTGTGATCTCTTGTCTCTGTCTTCTGTGTACAGGCATTACAGATGATCCACCACACCCCTCCTGGCATTTCCATGAGTACCAGGGATCCAAACTCTAGTCTTTGTGTTTGCACAGCAAGTGCTTTACCCCTTGAACCCAAATATTAGTCCTTGAAATGTGAAGTGTGTTTCTGGAGGAAACAACCAGATGGATGCTGCTTTGTAATTCAACCTGATAGTCAGTGTCTTTTGATTAGGACGTTGAAACCATTAACATTCAGAAATATTACTAAAAGGTATTATAAGCATTGCAGCTCAGATGAAAAGGTATCCTGGCAGTCAGGAGCCAGGGGCTACCACAGTCACAGTAGGCACAGCAGCTTAAGCCCTGCTCCAGGAAAAGGTTTCTCCAATGCAAGTGTAACAGCTCTGCTCAGGCAGGGGAGCTCTACTTCCTCTGCTCTGGAGAAGTGGTACAGCTCTGCTCAGCTAGGGGAAAGTTTCCTGGGCAAAAGTGTCTCAGTTCTGCTCTGCTCTGTTCTGTTCTGCTTTGGCTCATTGGAAAGTTGTTACAGCTGGGCTCACTCCTGTCAAAGTGTTACACCGCAACAAATCTCACTCAAGTCATTTATTGGGAAGGAAGAATCCAGGAAGGTGGCCGCCTCTAGGGTGAGGAGCAGCAAACTGAATGGGGTACAGAACTTATATAGGGTTCCTTGGGGGTAGGGGGGCAAAGCTTTCCAGGGTGGCTTGGAATCAGTGGATTTTTGTGCTCTGATTCTGGGGCGAGCTCAGGGATTGGTAGGATTCTGTGCTCAGAAACCTCAGGAATTGGTGGGATTCTATGCTCAGGGATTGATGGAATTCTGCAGCTAATTCTGGGGCAAGCTCAAGCTCAGGGGTTGGTGGGATTTCAAGCCTGGTCCTGGAGTCAAGTCAGTGGTCAGTGTCAAAGTTTTTTTTT
>LOEQ01004498.1:184256-197428 GCA_001685075.1 Bramus lutescens
ACAGATGGTTGTGAGCCATCATGTGGTTGCTGGGAATTGAACTCAGGACCTTTATTTCTTTTAGCTATTTTTGTTCTTGTAGAATTCACCCAGGCATTTATTTATGTCCTCTTTGATATTTTTGAATAACTTATAATCATCCTTCTGAAATTATTTGGGATTTCGTATAATTTACTCTCATTAGAGAACATTATTGTGGGATAAATGATTTTCGGCAGAATCATTTATGCCTTAGATTTTTATGTTTCTTGTGTTTTTGCATTGAGACTTGCACATCTGGAGTTAAATCTTTGATATTTTTTGTCTCCTCTCTAAATCACCCCTGTTCTTCCATCTGAAGTGTCTGCAATGTAGGATAGTGCCTGGGTTGTAGTAAAGTTATGGTGTTGTTTTCCGCTCGAATCCAAGTCTAACAAGTCTAGTTAGACCCCCCCAATCCACATGTTCAGGCACCAGGCTTTATCCCTAATACTCCCCCTAAGGTAGAATACTGTTCGAAAAAGCAATCATTATCAAAAGTAGACTAGCCCACTGTGAAGATGCCGTAATGGTGAAATAAAAAACCAATCACAACCAAATGCTAACCATTTTAGAAAGTAAAGGAAAACTGATAGTACCGTATGCACCAAGATGTTGGCTATTGCATATGAGAGGGAAGGAAAAGCAGAGTGAGACTGATGGTTAGTGTTGGCTTGCTGGAGGAAAGGAGAGACGAGAGGAGAGGTGAAGAAGTCCAAACGGCAGTCAAAAACAGCCCTGTCCTGTAGAAGGCTGCAGTAAGGAACCTGCACATGCATTATGTTCCTTGGAAAAACATATCCAAAAAGATGGGCAAAGAAAGTCTAGAGTTGGAAAAAAGAAGCCAGAAGATGAAAATATTTTTCCTAAAAGGGAAGAAAGAAGGCTTAGCCTCAAGGCCTCAGCATGCCAAAGTCTGGTCACTAGTCCTGGTTGCCTAGCCCAGCCTCTGAGCATGGGAGAACACTGGTTCTCTCTGCTCCTGCAGCTGTCACCTTTATGGCACCTTCATTGCCTTTCCTAACCCAGGGTGACCACCTCAATCTTAGATCCAGGGTCTGGGCATAATCTCAGAGTCCTCTCTGTTTGGGCGGATACTGTGACCTCGAGCATGATACAGATATCTATACAAGAGTCACCACTGTCTCCTGAGAAACTGGGGGGCAGGGCAGTATTGTTCTTTCTGGAACCCAACTCCTTCCTGTAGAATGCATGCTGGAAGTAGAAGTGACAGCAAACCATTTTCAGAATCTACGTTCTCTCCAGTGTTCTCCAGGCTCCATCTCTAGACCTCCCACAGTGGGGCACGGAGCCCAAAGGACAAGGTGCAGGAAGCTTGGGACATAGGATTCTGGCAGTACTCACTAGGAGACACCAAGTTGACTGGGGACGTGTGTCTGGCTCTAAACAGGTTTCCACCTTGCTAACGTCAAGTGGGTCTGATTCAGTTCCTCCCCACAATTCTTAAGTGTATGCTGGCTAGGTTTCTGGATATAGTCCCAGGATTGCTGTGAATTTTCTGTACGAATAACTGATGGAGGGCCTGGGACCACCATGCCACGGACTCAGCAGGGGTCTTTTTAAAATGCTGTACTTGGGCTGCTCCTGTTGAGTGCTGCTCTGGTCAGATGCCCAGCAGAGACCTCCTTGTTCTTAATGACTGATACTGTTATATGTAGAAGAATGATAATTTTAATATTCTGACATCATTGCCCCTCAGCAAGCTCTGAAGTGGAGTTGGGCCTTGACTGGTTGTATGTTAGTCTACCATCCTTAAGTGCAAGCAACTACCTCTTACTGAGGACTAGCAATTTCTGTGTTTCTAGTATGAAGCTCAGCAGATCTTCACAGCAGTGTTACAAGGTAGTTATTTTCATTATCAGTATGGATGATGAACACATACAAAAAATTCACTAAGAAATTGGACCAAAGACACCACCACTTAAGCCACAGAGCAGGGACTCCAGCTAAAGGTCAGAAAGTTTGGCCTTTCCATGATTTCATGTTTCTTCCCAAAACAAGTGAGTCAGCTGGTCACCCCAGCTTTTAAACTATACATTAATATAACCGACATGGGCCAACCAGTCTAACATGTCTGACTGGCCTAGGACTTGAACAGTAATCTCCAGTGGTGACACCAGATTCCAGTCAGATACAGAGGCCAGCGACATTACCCAAAAGTAATGGGCAAGATGCCTCCAAAGCTGTTGTGGAGAGACACAAAGTGGGCTTCTGCACCCCACTTTACTGTGACCTAGAAGCAGATTGGGGTTTCTTCTCTCTTACGTTAGCCTTTCAGAGCTTGACTGCAGTGTCACTGTTGAACTTTCCTAACCTGACAGGATTTAGATTATGTGGAATTTCTATGTGTATTATTTCTCAGTAGGAAGAAATCTTCTATATCTTGTGTCGATGACATAATTTTTAAATCCATACTTTCCTAGAACTATTAATAATTAAAGCTGGCATTTACCAAATTTGGGGAAATGAAGGAAAATTCTTGGGTAGTTAGTTAACAGAATTATTACATTGAATTCACGTGTTAGAGGGTATACCATGATATATGGTTCTTGAACAAAGGAAGGCTTCTTTTGGTTACTTAGGATAAAAGACTAACTTCACTTTCTAATAATATTGGCTTTATGACTATTAGGAAAACAATGAAATGAAAGATTCCTTTTCTGTTAGATTTGGATGTGAATTTTCATAATTACTTTAAATTTGTTATGCTTAAGCTTTAAGACATCTGACTATTCAGTGGGCTGACAGACGGAATGTCACATGGAAAGGCATGCAATGTATTTGCTTTTCATAGTCAACCTCTACTAAAAACAACCTCTCACAGATAGCCCATAGTCAATGATGGCATTCTGCAGCACTTGGCATTTTCGGGTTTTCTGGAGATATTAAAATGCCACCATTGTTTGTCTGAGTCTAGGAATTCCAGTAAACAAAATGTTTTTGAAAAGAATGTAAGCAAATTGGAGAGCAGTTGCCAAGATAAGAAATCAAGACACTTAGTTTCAGTCCAAAACATATTTTATGTTTTGAGAATAACTGTGTAGGTGGCAGAATGCATATTTCAAATGTAGTATAACCATCTGAACTTTAACAATGTTCAAAAAAGTTGATTGTTTCAGCTATTTGTAACAGAAACTATTTCAGAACTTCTAGCTTTGGTCTTTTGAAAGAAGCACAGACTGTTTTCTTTAGTTAACTTCCATTGTAAAATTCATCTTGGTTCAAGAATTCCAAAATTCTTTAGGCTACATGACAAGTTGAAAGCCCTTCTGTGCTGACACTATAAAGTAGTTTGTGGCATTGCCTTTTCTTCCTAGACACCATTAAGGTATTTTTAACAAAAGTATGTTTTGCTTCTCTCAACTCAATCTTGAAAAAGTATTCATCATATTGGCTAAATAATTTTACTTCCTGAAGACTACTACCCTTTTGGCTTTTCATTTTAGAAATTAACTATATTTTTTTGTCAGATACTTCAGCTTTAAAAAGCACTCATCTGAGTTTGAACATTCTCTTAAAAATTCCATGTACTTTCCTGGATTGACTTAGGGATAGCTGCTAATTGTGTGCCACAAATACACATTAAAGTACACTGCAGCCTCAGCCCTTTGTATGGAGTTACTGTTGTACATGCTGTTCACGGGTCAGACCTCCACTGTTGATAGTGCTAATGTTCTTATTCTATGCCAGGCATCACTGTTCGGGGAATACTACCAACTGCTGGAAATGCTTACTTAAGATTTGTCTTAGATTTAAGGAAAACCAAACAGGTTTATTACTTTTCAAAGTCTTTTACATAATTTTCTTCCATGCTTTAAATTTTTATGCTTTTCTTAAAGCATAATAATTTTTCTTTTGAAAAAAATCTGTAGCAAATGTTAAAATTATACATTTGGACTCACTTAGTAGCAATTATGTGTTTAAGAGGTGTAAATAACTTGCAAGCAGACAGTACAAATATCCAGGTGTTCTTATGTGCTGATGACAACAAAATTGAAAAGAAAGACTGTAATAATTCTGACTGGTTTTCTCTGCAGAAGATATTGATTATTTGTGTGTGGTGAGAGATTTGGAAAATTCAATTAAAGGAGTTGTGCAAAGGTTTCATAAATTTCCTTTCTACAGCGTGTACACAGACATTGTTGCCTTTTAAATCAATGCAGCACTTCACAATATATTTTCTTTGAAACATAAAAATAAATAACATTTAAACAGTTCTGCTTACTACAGAAACAAATTTTATTTTCTGTGAAGCATTTAGTCATGTGCTATCACTGACTCATACACATTTGCCAGCTGTAACAAATTTTATAGACACTTCCCTGGAGACATAGCTCACATACTATGAATTTTTAAATGGACAAATGGTGAAGAAGGGATGTCAGCAATATAAAAATTGATCAGTTAAAAGATAAAAGCATAAGTAAAGAGATTTGTATGGTAGCCTTAATAGGTTTTATTAAATAAAAATACTATAAAAAGACAGTAATGAATAGACTGAGGACTGGCTGTTCTTGAGGAGGAGAAGAATTATCCTGGCACATTTATAGAAATTGGTTTTTTGTCACCTGACAGGTGAACAGTTTCCATTACATTTTAACTCTGAAAAGCAGCCAGAAAAACTCACCCTGTCCCAAGATGCACATCGAATTGCTAAGTGGCATTCATACCTTAGACACATATGCAACAAAGTATATTTACTTATTATACAGCTAATTATGTTTGGTGCTTTGCGGCCCATCACAGACTCAGAAGAGAGGTCATTTGTATTCACACTCAGTTCCAGCCCACTGGAATGCCTGGACCCCTCTGCCGCTTTCCTTCTACGAGACTGCTTTCTCCTCTCCTGCTTACTTAACTGTTAAGTTGGTCTCAATGACCCATCCTCTGTGAAGCTCCCCATTCCTCCAACTGAAGCACAGTTGCCTCATGTTGTGGGCTCCCATAGTACTTGTCAGTGTTTGTCAGTTACTGTTAACGTGTGTTTGTGTAGTGCATCAACACTCAGATTACTGGCCTTTTGTGTGTGTGTGGGGGGGTTCTGAGTTGCAGCTGCAGAGCCTAGATCAAAATCTGAAGGGAGAAGGCTCTCTCTCTCTCTCTCTCTCTCTCTCTCTCTCTCTCTCCAATTTTGGATGGGGTCTCACTGTGTAGTCCTGGACAGCATGGAATTTACCATGTAGATCAGGCTGGCCTCAAATTCAGAAATCCACCTGCCTCTGCCTCCGGAGGGTTGGAATTAAAGAAGGTTCAAATACTTATGATTTCTCTCATCATGTACTCCACTAACTAAATGTTTATGGAATGCCTGTTATGAATTAGCCTTCTGACCTTAGAGATAACAAGACAAGAAAGACATTGTCCTGCCTTCAGGAGTATATAGAGTCCAGCACAGAAAGCAAGTAACCACACTGAAGTGTGGAAGGATAATAGCAATAGTAGTACATATGACTACTCTTTGTAATGGTATAATGTATCAGGCATACAACGCGTATCTTGGCTGTTATAATTTTAAAATATATATTCTGAAGTAGAATCAGAATAACCTCTGGGATGCTGAAATAAAAATTATAAAGCCCAAACTTGTTTATTATGTCAAATAAAAGTTGAGTTTTTTTTAAAAAAAAGATTTATCTATTTTTATGTGTATCGATGTTTTCCTGCATGTATGTAAAGGCACCATATGCATGCAATATCCAGAAGGTGCTGAAAAGGGTGTCAGATCCCCTAGGACTGGAGTTGTAGATAGACGGTTGTAATCTCCTGTGTGAGTGCTGAGAACTGAACCTGGCTCCTCTCTGCAGGAGCAGTAAGTGCTCTTAACAGATGAGCCATCTCTCCAACCCCCACTTTTATTTTAATTTCACTTGAATCGATATTTACTTTGTATCACATAGTGTGGCAAGTTATTCTGAACTCTTTTCTGAAAACCAATCTCTTTTTTCATATAGAACATCATCTTGACAGCTTCGAATTCCTTAAAGCCATTTAGAACTGAGGTAATATCTTGCTTTTCTAACTTAACTTTGTTAAAGTTCACTGTCTTGTACATGTATACATTTAACTTACATTGTAAGATTTAACTAATTAGTTATAGCTTTCCTTTAGAGCCATTATTACTATTTTATAAAGAATCTTTTTCTAGTTACTAACTATAGCATATAAACTATCAGTACATCATGATGTGATGTGTTCAGTAGTTCACTAGATGGACACGCCTTGCTTGATTTGGACACTTCCTTCATCTCATCCACACCTCGGACTGGTCCTCACCCTCGTGAAGAGAGCTTCCATTCCAAGAGTAAGCCATGGGCTCAGTCTCAGCTGCTACACTGTCTTCAGCATATTTATTTCATCACTTCCTCACCAAAATTGTTCCTCCTTCTATCTCACTAGGGATTATAGCTTTCAGCCCGGCTTAAAAACTGCAAACATACCCAGAAGTGACATGATCTAGCAGCATTTCAGCTGTGGAGACAGAATCTGAGCTGTACTAAATGATACAAGTTCAGACTCTCACTCTGGGCTTCTGGACCACTGTACAAAAATTATGACTCTAACAAGGATCAAAGTGTCAGCTTGAAGAAACAGATGTCCCATAGGGCAAGCCCTCTGTCGCAAAAAAGTTAGTAATTAACATGGACCAGGCCTTAAGGCAGAATCCACACCAAATCTAACCTTGAACTCCATGCACTGCCCCGAACCTGAGGGGGAAAGCTTGGTTGCTAAGTCTGAAGACCACATCCTGCCTTCTGTTCATGATTGCAGCTGGACATGCAAGGACAAGCTGCTCTCATGAGCTAGCACGAAGGCCCGTGAACTTGAGATAGGCCACTACAGTGAAACTAGACGTGGGAAAGAATGGCATGTAAAATTAATGACCTTGATATCGGTAAAATGTAGGCCAGTGAATGTCCTGGATCCTGCCTTTCATGAGGTGTGGAGCAAGGAATAGTTGGTAATAAACACTGCTTTCTGCTGTGGGTGCCAGTGGAGAAAATGCAGTGTTAGAAAGTTCAAAACAGGCATAGGTCGACTCGGGAAAGTGTTGATGAGGGAATCAGAGACTGGGTACTTTACAGCAGCTCTAGCCCAGTGTGGTGTGCACAGCTGTAATCCCAGTGCCTGAGAGGCTGAGCTGTATGTACACAGGGGCTTTTCTGCAAGCAAGTGCAGTCTACTCTACATTACCTCTGTCCAGGAGCCATTTACAGTCTATTAATTATAGCACTCAGACAGAAGAACCTGTAAGACAGGACACCTCTAATATAGCCAGGCCTGACCTCAATCCTCCTCCCTTATGTACTAAATATGCTTGGCTTCAAAAACACGGGCAATTTTGATGGGCTGTATACATATGCCTACATAAGCACAAAATATCAGAAAGCGAGACTAAGGAAGGGTTCAGGGCAATGCAGGCAGTCACCAGCCTCATACAGGCAGAGATGACCCAGCTGCAAGGATTATGAGGACAGTAAGTATCTGAAATATGCCTTAGAATATATGGTGACCATGAAAGATGGATATTGCTACTACCTGTTATTCCATAACATAACTCTTATTAAGTTTTTTGCTTGGCCCTGGATTTGACTTCAAAATCTTTCTCAATAGTTCTCCCAACAGTCAGGGAGAACAACTGATGAAAACTTTTTACCTAGTTATAACCCTACTCATGCTCCAGGTTCCCCTCACCCCTCATACTGGACTGTAAGTGGGGCTTGTGGTCCTACTTCATGAGAATAAATAGTGTAATTAGCGTAACTAGCATCTCCTCCATGGTAACATCTTAATAAGACTTTCTCTCTTTTATAGTGTTACCTTCAAGTCTGACAACTGTGTCAATCTACGTGAGTATTAGGAAGAATGCGACCCTGCCTGACATGAAGAGTCAGTGAAATCAGACTG
Source organism: Bramus lutescens (assembly GCA_001685075.1). Taxonomy (NCBI): domain Eukaryota; kingdom Metazoa; phylum Chordata; class Mammalia; order Rodentia; family Cricetidae; genus Bramus; species Bramus lutescens. The sequence goes on from LOEQ01004498.1 coordinate 192,201, forward strand.
TTAAGTTTGCAAACCACCTTCTCAGACAGGAAACGGAGTGTCTGTGGATAAATAGGAAAAAATAAAAGAGTTCATTGTGCACTGCCTTTTTATGCAAAAATCTGTGTGTATGCCTGTATGTGTGTGAACCCATCTTCCCCCTGACCAAGATGGGGTTGCATGTTCACCAATGTACACACCAACTCAGCTGGCCTGTGAGCTCCCCGTGAGTGGTGGGAGTACAGACATGTGCTGCTGCCTCCGGCTTTATATGGGTCCTAGCGATCCAAATGCAGGTTCACACACTGAGCCATTCCTCAACCCCTCTATTGTCCATGACTTCTGATGGTGAACACAGGAGGGAAAGAGCCACATGCCTGCAGGAAGGTTTGTTTCTTCAGTTCCCTGACGCAGTGCTCCCGAGTCCAAATAAGATCCTCTGTCACCACTAGGAGTCCCCAGTAGGACACACTGAGTAGGAATCTGTCACAGTCACCACACACACCCTTCTTGGCAGCTGTTGAAGGAAGCACCTGCTGGACGTCCCTTAAGGCATGTAGACAAAGGCATCTAAATTGTGTTTTCAGTGGGTCATGCTGGAGTATTCAAATTCTCTCAAAAGCATTTCTCATATTTCCTCATGCAAAATAAAAAGCGCTGTCAGAACAGCCAAACTAATTTGTGAGGTTGAATCTTAGAGGCCGCAAAAGTAAGCTAATGGGAGCTTATCAGTATCTAAAGTAGGTACTACATGGCAAATAGCACTTAAATCAATTCTTAAGTGATGTAAGAGATGTATGTTAATTTGCAAACTAATTCATGATGATGTAATAACTATCTTCTGTATCCCAAAGGCACTTGAAGAAAGGCACTCACTGTGAACAGTGTCTGCATCTGCCTGATCATATTTAAAGGCACAGAAGAAATGTGTGTAATTAATCTGCCCAGTAAATACCAACTCGTAGCACTAGGCAGGTGCAAGTCTGGATAAAATTTCTTTCAGCTAATTTAAACTTTCTACACACACCACTAGATAATCTCAATGTAAATAATACATTTCTTCTTGACCCCTTAATGTAAGCCCTGCAGTAGAGTCCTGACTTAGACTGTTTCACCTATGTTCTATCAACTTTGAACACTTGTGGATAGAATTATGACTCTACCTTTGTAGAGTGACGTGCTTTACTGACACTCACAGTCCACCAGGCAAACCAGGAACCCGCTCCCCTGTGTACAGTCCCAGCCACTTACTAATTTACAGGTTACTTTATGTTTGTTGGAAATTTGGTAGTATATTGTGGGACTGGTGTCTCAGGTGTGCATTATTCCATTCTAGGGACCACACCGTCATCTCTGCTCAGAGAAAATTACTGTGAACATTTTAAGATTTTGTATATTTAGGAAACACTGGAATGAATTTTTGGGCAGACATTTAAATATTAAGTTGGTTTTGAACTAAATTCAGAGTCCAATGAATTAAAAGAAAGAGCTTTATTATAGGGCAGAATGTGATCCCTTCCAGATTGTTTGAAACATTAGCTTAGATGTGACTGCGGTGTCTGCATTGCAATCTGTTTGTGCTGTAAGGAACGAGCGGAAGGAGAGTCAAAACTTTTGTCACATCTTTATAACACAGTTTTTACACCTCAGACACCGGACCACTGCTGCAGGAAAGAAATGCTGTTCTCTTGGTACCTGCCCTAAGGAAGTTTTGACAAAATTAGTCTAAGATGTTACCTGACTAGATATTAATTCAAAAATAAAAATCTTGTATGAAGATGTAAAATAAAAATCAAGATTGAAAATCATTTTCCACTTAGAAACATTTCAGATTGATATATTAAAGGTGTTTTAAAAAATTTGTTACTATAAATGGCATAGGTGCTAAGTAGTTGTTCAGTCTCAATGAACTATTCAACCTAATTGTCTTCTGGGTTTCCAGGAACTACTTAAAGCAGATTTTTTTGTATATCTGTCTGCTAAATATCAAGGATACTTTTTGATATAATCCTTCAAATATGTGACAAAAAATATACTAATATAGATTGTTCTAATATTGAAAACTAGGACACAAGTCAGAACATTTTATAAAGTACCCTGCATCAGTTAGGAAACAAAGGGTTAAGAAGCAGGTTGGTTTCACATGTAATGAGTTATGTAGGTATGTGTTTAACACAGTTACTGTGTGTTTGACCTCTTGATAAACTGAGCATATGCCTTTCAGAACAGCTGGGTCTGCTGAGAACCAGTTCCCAGTTCTCTTCACTGTAGATCAGATGACTCTCGCTTTATCACCCTTAGAGGCCACATGAAGGACAAAGCAGAAAGATCCACACACAAAACTAATGCTTATGTGGAGGGAGGAGGAGGGATATACCTGGCCCAAATATTCCAGTCAGCAAAAAAGAAACCAACTGAGAACTGGAACCACTGTGTTCCTCTGGCCATGTTTGGGCTATAATCTGTCCATGGCTTGCTCCTTCCTATAGAACAGTGGGCTGTTTGACTGCCTTGACCTCTGTGAGGCTGGCTCCCCTACTGGTAGTTTATGATTTGGACAGATGTTTTTCCCTCCCTGAAGCCTCAAAGGATAAAGATTCTAGTGAGCTTCATATGATACATGAACCCACACCCTTTTCATTCTGGCTTTAAGAAGCAAACCCAAGTGCATTAGCAGTAGAGAAAACTGCATTTCTCAAAAATGCCTCTTCGCTCTAAGATGTATCTGAAAAGAACATGGAACTCCTGATTTTTGACAGATAAGGAAACGAGGCTTCTGATTTTTAACTTTGTATAAGTAAGTATCTATTAAAGCCCCTCAGGCCCTGAGGTTAGCTGAGGGATGCTTTGGACTGCTCACTGAAGGAGGACCCAGTGCTTTGGAAGCTAGCTGCTGCAAAACAAAGCACACTTTGTCTGACTTTGTTTTGTGTTTTAAAACAGAATTTCATGTAGCCCAGGCTAGCCTCAAACTCATGATCCTCCTAAATGTAGCTCCCAAGTGCTAAGATTACAAGTGTGTACCACCAGAACCAGCTCTAAGTGCATTCTTAAACTGGTTTGCAATGGATAGGAGAGCTATGACTTACACCGATCATCCTAAGTCTCCTTTAAAGCTGAAGGTTACTCAGTATGGTTAAACTAAATCATCAGGGGAAAAAAGTTTTTATTGACAGAATCTATGTATACAAGAAATCTGTACATACATATAGCATCATGTTATACTGTTAATTACTTTGAGTAATAAGGTTGCTCTACTGGATTTCTGAGAAGTTAAAACTTTGTCATTAATAGAAATCAACATTTCAGTGCTAAACTCAGATACATTATTAAGGGGGAAAAGGTGGTAAAGTTAAACCAGCCAAGATGCTGTCAATCAGGCTCAGAGGTTATAAACAGTGGCCATGGACAGTGATGCCCCTCCTGACTGGACAGTGACCAAGGCTGCTTCTCTCTGCTGATCTTGCCCTTTGAATCCTCACGCACATTGGCTTTGCCTAGACCCACTTCCTTTAACAGACTGAAAAATACATGTTTTCCTGCATAGGCCTATAGCTAGCCATGTCCAGAACCAATTCTTTATACTACCTTAGAATATGCCATTAAATGATTTAATTGATGATTATATTATGAAAGAAATATACTCAAAATAGGCTAGTGGTAAAGTGACTTTAATTTTTATCAAAACTAAAGAAACAGCTTTCCATGAGAAAGTAAAACATAATACATGATTTTTATCAGTTGAGACCAGAGAAAGCACAGGAAGAGAGATAGCCATATCTACAGGACAAGCCAACAAGAGGCCTGACCTGAATAAACACTTGTGTCCATGGAGATCTTAACCAAGGGAGCTGGAATCCATTATAAGGTCGTTTAATTTAGAATGATTATAAATGTATAGAACTAATGACCATGAGTAACCAAAAAGACTTTAAATTTCTTATTTTTATATTCAATAAAGTTCTTTTTAAAATGGAATCAAGTGATTCTACATGCTTGGAAACAATAATACCATTTAATCTATTAGCATCCAATTTTGCATATGCGGTAATGCATATGCAAATTTCAAAAAGCACCAACATATCTTCTCAGTAATTAAAAAAAAAGTTAATTCCCTGAGATACAACTTTAAATGAGATGCTTATTACTTGTATGCTAAAGCTCCAACAAGACAGAAGCTTAGTTCTGCCAATAAACTCATGATACACCTTTTTAAAAATTACAATTTATAGAATAATTCCATTATTAAATATTGGCATTAAGGACATTTTTCTCTCTCCCTTTTTTGTTAAGATGGGTCTCATGGAGCCCAGGCTAGCCTCAAACTTTCTATGTCACCAAGAATGATCTTGATCCCAGGTCCTCCAGCCTCTATCTCCCAGTACCAGAATTACAGATATGAGTACTGCAACCAGGTGGACATTTTTTCTCTTATTCTGTCATTTAACTATCTGTGAATATTACCAAAACTACAATATGCTTTACCAGAAAATACTTAGAAAACAAGTGTTTTGGTCCCATAAACAGTTTGTGTAGATAACAACAGGCACTGGCCATTTCTTTCCTATGATACCATGAGTCTAAAGATGCACGTTCACTTACACATAACAGAAGATTGCACTTGTTCTGGAAAACAGCTAGTTGATTTTCTTCCGAGTTCTTCCACTTTTGGAATCCCACATGATTACAATGTTGAAGTATACCAAGAAGAACATGAAGTTTATGCAGGACACACAACACACCAGCACAGAGAACAAGTCTGGCAATTTCTGGGGAGGGTGCAGCGTGGCACTCAAAACCGTCAGAAGGGCCATGGTGGTGACTGAAGAGAAGAACTGGAAGGGAAAGAAAGACTCTTTCTGAGTGGTAGAGGCCTGCGGGGTGCTGGCTGCGTTTCTTGTCAGCCTGCCTCAACCGAGAAAACGCTGCCATCAGACTGGCCTGTAGGCATCCTCTCGGTTAGTGACTGATGTGCCAGGTCCCAGCACCCTAGGGACGGTGTCACCCTGGGCAGGTGATCCCCGGATGTGTAAGAGCAAGCCAGTAAGCAGCCACTTCTCCCCATCCCGCATTTCAGTTCCTCCCCCCAGACCCTGCCTCACATTCTCTCCTGTGCCCTTTCCTCCCCAAGTTGCTTTTGATCATGTTTTGTTTTTTAAGAGACAATTTCTCTGTACAGCCCTTGCTGTCCTGGCACTTGTTCTGTAGACCAGGCTGGCCTTGAACTCAGAGATCCACCTGCCTCTGCC
>LOEQ01004498.1:206844-227873 GCA_001685075.1 Bramus lutescens
AGGCCGACACGTCACCTGGACCACATAGTAACCCACCTGGAAGCACTGAGGCTGCTCACGGTAACCTGCACAGTTGTGTCCATTACATAATGCCCGTTTCAAATGCCCACGGGGCTTCCTAGTACACTTGCAATATAACCTGGGCTCTTGGGAAATCTGTCTTTCCTAATTCATCCTACTTTGTCCGGGCCCCTTTACTTATCCCTTTATCCTTTGACAAACCAAGTATGTTTCTGTTCTCTCCTCTTCCCAGAACCTGTTTGTGCACCTCTCACACACAAGCCTCTCAACCAGACATCTGACGTCTTCTGAAATCTGCCCTATTTTTACCTTTTCCTCACCTACACAGGACACACAAGCAAGCATTTTAACAACCACTCCCAGGTGGCTTTAGCTCAAGCTCCCTTCTGCCTGGAGTTTCTTTCCTGCTGTCCACAGTTCCAAGCCTTGTCTAAAGCTGGCCGAAATCCCACTTGCTCAGCAACAGTCTAAAATCCTCCTCCAAGATCTCTCCCTTCCCCATCACAACACAGACTTGATCTGGACCTGACAGAACATAACGCCAGCTGCTCAACAGTCGTCAGGGTTTCTACTGCTGAGACGAAACACCATGACCAAGGAGCAAGTTGGGAAGCAAAGGGTTTATTAGGCTTATACTTCAGCACTGCTGTTCATCACTGAAGGAAGTCAGGACAGAAACTCAAACGGGGCAGAATCCCGGAGGCAGGAGCTGACAGAGGACCATGGAGGGGACCTGCTTACTGGCTTACTTCCCATGGCTTGCTCAGCCCACCTTCTTCTAGAAGCCAGGGATGGCCCCACCCACAATAGGCTGAGCCCTTTCCCAATAATCACTAATTGAGAAAATGCCTTACAGCTTGATCTCATCAAGGCATTTCTGCAGCTGAAGCTCCTTCCTCTGCTGACACTAACTTGTGACAAATTGACACACAAAACCAGCCAGTACAGCTACGCATACATTATCACCATCTCTGTATTCCCTCATTAGTCAATCAAACAAATCAGAAACAAACAGTTCCTGAGTAAACTAAAGATTCTGACTGCTCAGCCTAATGCTTAACCCAGCACTTGCACAAGGTTGGTGTTCAGTGTCTATCAAATAATCGAGTGTTTTATTTTGTTGCTCAGTCAATTGTACCCCAAACTAGAAAATAATTACTGATGTTTTTAAAATGCCAGTTACAGCAAGAACTAAATATCTTAAGAAAAATAAGAAACTTACCAGAGTAAATCTGAATCCCTTGGAAGAGGGCTGAAGGGTCAACTTTATACATGCAGGAAGCAAGCTCAAAAATGTAAGGCAAAAGCTAAAAAGCAATAAAATGTGTTTTCTGTGATAGAAATCTAGCTAAAATAATTACTTTTTAAAATATAAGGATTATATCATTCATCAATCTAATCTAGTCCCAGATTAAACTTTATTATTTATCAAATTTTAAACTAGAATCTAGGTAAAACATACACATTGATGTATGCATACACTTTTGTATAAGATTCTAATACAAAATGCAAATGTCAGTTAGCATTTAATAACATGTATAAAGTTACACAGTTGCAGGTCAGTTAATAAACACTAGAAAATAAGAAAACACTACCAGGCCTAAGGAGACAACACTGTCTTTTCAACACAAATATTCATAAACTTTACTCTTGAGAGAGTCCTGGCCTTCACTCCACAAAAGTTGACAATCTGAGTTTTCAAGTCCAGAACGAACAAATTATAAGGGAGTGAGCTGTGTAGCTCTTAGTGATGGCTGGGGAGCAGGGAAGACCAGAGCCAGACAGCCTGGGACAGCCTGAGACAGCACTGGGACAGCCAGCTCCTGGAGCCTGAGCACAGTCTATGTCTCAACACAGAACCCACTGACTTGGTCATTTTTGGTGGTGCTGTAACTAGTGAGCTCACAAGACTGAAGTTCCCGACTCCCTTTCTGTATATTTCCTGTGAGGGTGGGTCTATACTGAGAGACAGGGCCCACAAGAAAGGCAAAACCCATCTGCTAACAAGCCAAGCAAAGGGGAGTCTGTCCCGGAGCCTGGCACTCAGCTGGGAGCCCCCTAAAACAGCTTAGGCCTCTTAATAGCCACCGCGGGTCAGCTACACTTCCTTCCCAAGACATTCCTGATGTCTGCCATGCAGACTTCTGGTGTGTTTAGCCAGAGGCCACAACCACAGTATCCAATTCTTGAGATAATGTCACACACAGAATAATCTCTAACTTGTTCTATTTTCCTGGCTGATGCTAGCTGCACACCTGTGACAGTCATGACTCTTCAAGACAATATTAAATCATATTTAGTCTACATTCTATTTAAAGGAAAAATGTTCACATAAACTGGGAAGGAGAAGAGGAAGAAAGATAAAGATTGGGAGGAGGAGAAAGCTGGCCAATGGTAGTGCTCACCTTGAATCCCAGCTGGGGAGGCAGAGGCAGGAGGATCACTGAGTTGAAGTCAGCCTGGTCTTCAGAGCAAGTTCCAAGGACAGACAAGACTACACAGAAAAACCCAATTTAAAAAAAAGAAACAGAAAAGAAATGGTAGTGGGGGAGTTACGATGACAGAATTTATTGTATTAAGTGGGAAGTCACTAATGACCAGCTCAGATAAATAGGATACTACTGTAATTGGGTTGGTTTTTTGAGACAGGGTTTCTCTGTGTAGCCCTGGCTGTCCGGGAACTCATTTTATAGACTAGGTTGGCCTCAAGCTCACAGAGATCCACCTGCCTATGCCTCCTGAGTGCTGGGATTTAAGACATGTGCCACCATTACCCTGTTTACTATAATATTTTTGAAGGGTAGTTTATAAAGCCCTATATATGTTAGTTACCTGATTGCTAGTTGGATGTGACGAGGCAAAATGTCCTTAATCTTCAGAAAAACGTTAATGCTGCACCAAATATTGGCTACTTTATCCTTAAAAAAAGATTTGTTAGTCTTACATTTTGGTAGAGTTGAAAGAAATATTAAATCCCATGAAGTACAGCCTATAACTTCCAGGTAATAAACTTTCAAGACATGAAACTTTCATTCACATTTATAACAAAGAATTAAACTCTTCAAGCAATAAAAATAGACACCCACAGCCTCAAGCATTTTTTCTTTTTTGAAATGCAGATTATGTAAAGCATTAGTCAACTATAATCCACATTCCAGTAAACTACTTGATATTTTTCAAAAAGCAGTATACTAAGCAAAAATCTCCCCAAACTTGTAAAATAAATATTAATTACATTTGCATTTTATTACAAATGTAACTTTATATCATATAATCTAATAGATCCTAGCAATGACAAGACTAATTGCTAATAAATCAAGAAGCTTTAAAACGTTAGCAATTGCACTAGGCTCGCTCAAGATGAAATTTGCTATTTCAGCTCCCCAGCTAGTGCGGTCCATCCTCTACACAGCTGCAAACCTCACAGCTGTGCAAGCATGACATCAAAAGGGAGGGATGGCCTCTAACAAGATCTAGAGCAGCGGCTCCAAGCCTGTGGGTCCAGATCCTTTGGGGGTCAAACAACCCTTTCACAGGGATTGCCTAAGATCATCCTGCATATCAGATATTTACATTACAATTCATAACAGTAGCAAAATTACTTTATAAGTAGCAACAAAAATAATTTTATGGCTAGGTTCACCACAACATGAGGAACTGTATCTGAGGGTCATTAGGAAGCATTAGGAAGGCTGAGAAGCACTGATCTAGAGCTTCTGTGATACCCTGAATATGTCTGACACTATTCCACACTCACCATCATAGATACTTTCTGAAATGGAAGATAAAACAACTGGCAGCTTTTATAGAAAATCAAGCTTTTCTTTACTTTGCTGTTAGGGTTATCACTTGAAATCATGACTCTGCCACACGCCAGGTCTATGAATTTCTGACCTCAGTTTCCTATCTGAACAATAGGGAGAATAGCATCTTAGAGCTGTGGGCATCATAAGTCATGCAGAAGGGTCGAACCCCTAATGAGCGATGCTAGCAACAATGGGGATATCACCAATCTGTATTGCAACAATGTCACACACACCTCTACCTTCACGACATTGTTTAATCTCTTTCAAAATGATTAGCCCATTCTCCTGTAAATCCACTGAAAAATATTTTAAAGGAATTATCTATTCAAAACCCAGAAATGCTTTCTAATTCTTTTCAAAAGAAATGTTATTCAGAAGCAAATTATCTATAAATATGTTGTCTCTAAGTTTATTAAAAGACCTTTGGTTCCAGAAATAAATGGTTTGTTTAATTTAATTACTAAATCTAAATGATCAAAATTACTCATGCAATAAAAGTTTAACAAGAGTGATTAAACTAGCATTAAATGAAAGATTCTCATTAAAGATTACTATGGATGAAGGTTATATATTTCAAAAGGAATTATGAGATCTTTCTGAGGCAATCGGGATTATCAGCTTAACAAATAACTGTGGCAAACTAAAAAGAGAATGTAAACCAACACAGTGGTGGGCTTGTTAACATGGTAGCTGCAGCATCCAGTGCCTTTTACTACGGACCAATCTGACTTAGAAAAAAAAAGTACAACTGAATTATGAATCTAATTATGGCAAAAATATTACCTATTCATATAAGGCACTATAAAATGTGAACTGAGCCAGGGGCGCTATACTGGATTAAATAACTGACAGGGCTGACTAGAGGAGGAAACAGAAGTTACAGCCTCTGGTATCTCCTCCATGAGCTCCCCAAGGGTAAAATGTAGGTGCCGTAATAGAAGAGGGTCCATTTTTAAACATACCTCAAACAATCCACGATCAATAGGGAAAAGTCGTCTTAGAACCTGTAGGGCGTGTTCCCCTTCTGTAAAGAAGGGCAACCAGCACAGAAGGAAGGAAGCCACGACAGTACAGGCTATCTTAATCAACAACTCAAACCTAGAACAAAGATCAGAGATGAGCAGTAAGACAGAGAAAGGCCAACAATTCCTGAAAAGTGATGTGAATATCATTTAGTACAATAACTGCAAATATAACAGTACTGTCAATCAATACTACCAAGAAGATGGGAATCCACTCACAAATGTAAAAAAGACTCATTTCTCCAGCCAAGGACCCACTGCTATCATAATTAGCATTTAGCTTGGATGCCATTGCTACAAGCATGAAGAAATGCAGTCATAAAGAAAAATGTCAAGCAGGACGTATTTTTAATAAGTGGATGGCGCTGAAGTGCACAGAGCTAAGGTGACAGCACTCTGCAATAGTGCCCTGCCAGCCAGCCCACACTGCCTCCAACATGTACATGGATCACTACAGTCCTGGAGTTACGAGGACTGCAAGGGTATATATTATATGGCAACAACTTCCTTCCCATTCACTAATGTATGGCCAACACATTTCTAAAAATCCATCCTCCTCCAGATAAGTATGCAAATAAATTCTCTGAAAATGTTTAATTCTGTGTTTTAAACGTCACTTACCCCTTTCCTCTGAGGCCCTTTTTATAACACTTGCCAAGTAAAAAGCAAAAAAAAGGCAGAGAATGGTAGAGCTCCATCTGTTTATAATTTAGAGCTAAGCAAAACGCCAATGACCCTAGCAGGTCCCAGTCACAAGATACTCCAAGAACACCCCACAAAGCAAAGCCAAGACTCACAGAATTATATATGTCCCGGTGTCAAGGAAAATTAGCTCAGTAATTGAGATGCAGAGCTTGCATTTGATAAAACATATCTCTTGTGTGATTTAAAAATAACATGTAAACGGAAAGCTTACTTCTAAATATAACTGAAAATATCAAAGTGATAAAAAAAGTATGCAAAGCAACTTCAAATATACTGTCTGCTGCTAAACAGCAATGTGTAAAGGATTAAAGGGGTTATAAATACTGACAACATAGCTTTGTTCCTGTTATACTTCACAATATTATTATAATAATACGCCAAATCTACAGAATGAAACTACTCAGGCAGCAGTTCAATAATGACAATAAAATCACTGCTGTCACCGTATGCTTCTGTCAATCAGATAAAGAATCAAAAGAAAAAGAGTAGAAAGAGAAAAAACTTAACTAGAAATTCAAAACGTGCCTAACAAAACAAATGAAATTTAATAGAGGTATTAATGACAAAGACAGAGTAATCTTCTATAAAGCACAAAACAGAAAAGCAAACATATAGAAGAGGTAAATAAAAAAATGAATGGGGGGAGGAAGTGGAAATTTTGAATGGTATTATTTATAAAGCAATAAAAAAATGGCTCCAGTGTCCAAAACAAGTGAGAAGAACATTGATCTGCGCCTAAGTGAACCACTGCACATTATTAGAGCCAACAAGGTAAATAAAAAACAGTAATTAGGGCCAGTGAGATGGCTCAGCAGGTAAAGGGGTCTGTTGCCAGGTCTGATGACCTGAGTTCACTCCCTAGAAACAACATGGTGGAAGAAAAGACTCAAATCCTGTAAACTGCTCCCTGATTGCCACATGTACATACCTATACATATAACACAAAATAAATAAATGAAAAAAGCAATTATACTAGTAGCAATAAATACCTATACAATTATCAGCATCTCCAACAGATTATTATAAGTGTTTTACAAATACTAATTCATTTAATTCTCAAAGAAAACCACCAAGTAAGGGATACTGTTATTTAAAAATAAGGGAATGGAGTTAGAAGAGTGATTCAGGGATTAAGAGCACTGACTGCTTCCAGAGGACCTGAGTTCAATTCCCAGCACCCACATGGCAGCTCACAACTGTCTGTAAGTTCAGTTCTAGGGGATCAGACAGAGACATGCACATAGGCAAAACACCAATGCACATAAAATAAGAATAAATTATTTTTAAAAAAGGGGGGAAATGTTGGATGTGGTAGCGCACATCTTTAATACCAGAACTAGAGAGGCAAAGGCAGGTGGATCTCTATGAGTTTTAGACAAGTCTGGTCTACAGCAAATTCCAGGATAACCAGGGCTACACAGAGATACTCTGTCCCAAAAGAAAAAAAAGAAAGAAAGAAAAGAACACAAGTTAATAAAATTAGAAATAAGGAAAGAATACATAATCATTTAAAAAAATAACTTTGGGCTGGAGAGATGGCTCAGTGGTTAGGAGCATTGCCTGCTCTTCCAAAGGTCCTGAGTTCAGTGCCCAGCAACCACATGGTGGCTCACAACCATCTGTAATGAGGTCTGGTGCCCTCTTCTGGCCTGCAGGCATACAAGCAGAAAGAATATTGTATGCATAATAAATAAATAAATAAATAAATCTGAAAAAATATAACCTCACAAAAATTACATAACTCAAAAAACTTGTATACTTTAACTCCCTACACCTGACTTTTATCAACGCTTTATATCAAGTGAAAAGTTCATATAAGTAAGTATACTAGCATATATGAAAATAGAAGATGGCACTATTACTTGCAGTAAGCCTAGATCATAATAACTGGTTTCATTACTAATTTAATAAAGGATACTGAAAATGTCCATAGTCGATAAGAATAAGACCTGGATACAGCAATATGCATAATGCACTAGCAATCTGTGAAGAAAAGCATGGGGGGTAAAGAGGTTATTACTACAGTAGAGACATGCACTGTGCATCTAGCATGGAAGGAACATCCATCTTCCTGAGGTACTGTCCTTCCTTAATCAAAACATCCCATTTTCACGAGACACCTATTAAGACACTAAAGCTTTCATGAGGGCAACAGAAAATACTTTAATAAGAAGTAAAAATTACTGAAAAGAATTTTTTATCTGTTTGTTTTTTTTTTTTTTGAGTTACACTATGTAGCTCTGGCTATCCTGGAACTCACTATGTAGGCCAGGCTGTCCTCAAACTCACAGAGATGCACCAGCCTCTGCCTCCCAGAGTGCTGCAATTAAAGGCACCCTCATGACCACACCCAGAAAGGCACTTTTAATAAAATGACTGGCTACCTAACCATTCAGTGTAAAATTCTCAAGTAAAGATACTTGACAATGCCTGTGAACAGACAAACTTTCCAAAATGCCCACTAGTTGTCATGAGCCAGCTCAAAATTCTGATTTACAAGCTTAGCAATAAATCTAGCATGACATGGGTCAACAGCACAGTACTTCTAGAGTTCGGTGCATTCTGTTATTACTATAGAGCACTGTAAATGAAACTGCTGTTTCTAAATGAAAATTCATCAATAGAAGATAAAATATTCGTTATCCTATCTACTTCCAAAGAACAGGGTTTCCTTAAAGTCGATCCTTAGTAGGCTAGTAATAACTTAAACATCTCAGAGATGAAATGTCAGGCAGTTTTAAAACTTACCTTTCTCTTCGGTGAGCTTTCTTTAAAGGAGTTACAGTACAAAAGCACCGCTGGGATGTAAATGAGCAGATCAGCAACTAAAACTAAAATCAAGCAAATACAAAGAGTCCATGAAGCTCTCCACCAGCCACCTTCCTCCCAGAGCCTATTAACACTACTTACAGGCAAATCCCGACACAATTAGGCCTTTTCATTCCCTCCACTTATAAAGGTTGCATCCCAAGACGCTTCTCTGACTTTTCAGACGCAGTCATACATTTGCTGCTCTGGCTTGAGTGACAAATGCACATGCAAAGCAAGGGAAGACAGCCTATTCTCTCAGACCTGTACACTCAGAATGCTCTGTTCTGCTCAAGTGCTACCATATACAAAAATACACAAACTTTTACTAGTCAATGCATGTAAAGAGTTAGAGAGAGCCAAGCACGGTGTCTCATGAGCATTAAGTTATCAATCAGCAGGGTGCAGCATGAGGATGAAGCCTGGGGCTACATCATGACTTCCAACCCAGTCATGAGATAACAAGACATGGCAAGACTCTGTCTCAAAATAAAGCAAAAACAAACAAACAAACAAACCAAAAAACAGAAACAACAAAGAGCTTGAGAGACCTGGGTAAGGAAGAAACTAGAAACACGCACAGCGTTTGTCTGTGAGTGTGTGTCTGTGTGAACATAAGAAGGGATGGTGGAGGGGCAACAGAACAGGGACAAAACAGAAAAACAGCAACGTATAAGTCCTTGTCCAGTCATTTTAGAACAGAGAAAAGAATTCTCGAATAGGACAGCATTGCTAGTCAAAAAGTCTGTGTTATCCTGCTACGAGGAAAAATACTAATGCCTGGCACTCTCTGAAATTAGAATGGGCTTTAAACAGCTGTGACTCTTAGAAATGCAGATATTAGTCCGGGTGCTGAGAACTACAAGATGAACAGTCAGAAAACACTGGAAAGCACCAGGAGGAGGAGAGAGACATGGAAGAGGGCAGACAAACACAAGTTATCTCCTGGGTGATATTCTGTAACAGGAGAACAGTGAAAACAATAGACACCGAGTCCTCAGGTTGACTAACAAAAGGTACAAGTTAAAAATAAAGTCTTAGCTATATAATGCTTTTAAAGAAACCAAAGCTTATTACTTCAATCTAGATCAGCGTACAGTGATGCTCGAGAAACATTGATGACAGGCCAGGGAAGTTGCTCAGTGGCAGGGCTGGACTAGCATGAGCCCAGCACCACTCACACAGAGAGGAGGCTGTTTAATGTACAAACAACACAATGTATGAAGCACCACTGTAAGGACTGTCTTAAGAAAGCTGAGGGAACCTGGGATTAGGTACTAAAGCAGCCGCACAGACAAGTACAGCTTCAGTTCCTAACTATCAGAGGTTTTCCGCCTCCTGTACCTGAGCCTCGGCAGTTTCCTCACCTTGACGTATGGGTAAGAACATTCATTTCACCTGGGTGTTCATAGGATCCGAGAGATAATAAAGGTGAAATACACAGAATTACTCCTTTACTTTTGGTTTAAAGCTTACATATACCTTTAGGCTTACAGCACATACACATATGCATATAAAATTGTAATCATACAATTTTAAACTTATTAGAACAATAGCTGGGCATGGTGGCATATGCATTTAATTTCAGCACTCAAGAGGCAGAGACAGGAAGACCTCTGTGAGTTCTGAGACAGCCAGAGCTACACAGTGAGGCACTGTCTCAAAAACAAACAACAACAAAAAAAAGAATAATGGCATTTTTATCAATCTACCCAAATTGTTTTTAAAAATCAAATTTTTAACCTAATACCAACCACTCTTTTACCTGTGGCACGCATGAAGAGCTTGTGTGCCTGACTCTCATATCCGCGTGATGTGTGCAGAGCAACCCAATCAGGATTTATTAACCTTGCCCTGTAAATCAAAGTATATATAATATCATGCACTTTATTCCTTTTGGCTTTAGTAATAAAGACATCTGAGAACACAGAACTCTAAGAGTTGGCTGTCAACCCTGAAGCTTCACTCCTTGGATCTGATCATGTAAAATGCACTGAGGATATAAAACAATATCTCATCTGCCTTGCTCATCTTCCAGTAAAACCATGTAATATGAAGATGCCCGACCCTTGCCATTCTGGTGTAAAAAACATTACATTTCATTATTTAAAACCTACTTTGGTTGGGCAGTGGTAGTACACACCTTTAAATTCCTGCACTTGGAAGGAAGAGGTAGGAGGATCTCTGTGAGTTCAAGGCCAGCCTGGTGTACACAGTGAGTTCCAGGACAGGCTCCAAAGCTACAGAGAAACCTTATCTGAGAAAAAAAAAAAAAGCATACTTTGTTTATAACCTCTTCAGTTACCGTAACAACTGGCTATAGTAAACATAGTAATTATAAATTTTACAGCAATTAAATCATTATTATTGATAAGTCTAGCCTTCAATCATAGTATAATATCCTGGACACTACAGAGTATAACTAACCAACATGAAGTTTAGGAACTTACTTTCAACTCATAAAAGTTTACTTTATAAAATATGAAAGAATTAAAAGTTGAAATAATAAATCGTGGAAAATGAGCTCAGGAGATACTGTCAAGATATTTCTCAAATATTTGTTGACACACATAAAGTCTAAGAGAAACAGTGCTACAGAAGTGAACAAAACAGAAGTCCTCGTCTATAAACTACCTCATATTTTTTAAAGGAGGCATGCCGATCCTATGGATAAAAAGGTAATTTGGCAACACTCAGGAGGCAGAGGTGGGCAGATCTCTGAATTTGAGGCCAACCTGGTCTACAGAGCAAGTTCTAAGGCAGCCAAGGTTACACAGAGAAATGGGGGGAGAGGAGCAGCATTTGGACCTACAGTTTTCATCTACTTGGCTGCTCCAGAAAAATGAACGTTTTCTTGTATTAGACACTGCTCAGAAGTCCATGTGCAGCTGGTAACAGCTCTACTCCAAAACAAATATATGAGCTTTGCATTTTTTCTTGCCTGTATACCCCGAACATTACAAAAATGTTCAAATTCTGAGAGTGGTTCTTAAACTTGTAATATGATCAAAGCTACAAGCAATCACTCTCAAATAAACCAGACCATACTGTGTCTAAGGGCATAAATATTGAGTTATATTAGAAAATAGGAACTCACACATATGCACATAAGAGACTGTGATAGGCTGTAAGTGGTGGGTAATCCAGTCCCCAGTACTGTAAATTGTTATCACTACTGTTAAAATACCTGGAAAAATAAAAGGCACCATTCCATTATCAATACTCAAGACATAATTTAATATCTCATGCCACTTAAAATTAAGGTTAATGGTTTAACTAAGACATTAATAATTACCCTATGACATCAAATACAAACAGGGATGCCCCAGTTGTCTGGGACTTATTGTTACTCTATTCTTTCAAGATGTAGTAAATTAACTACACTCATACAACAGAATATATGCAACAAAGAAAATCTGTATCTGCTATTGTAACAAATTAGAAAACAGCACTTCTAATGCATAATTTAAAAACTGAAAAGCCAATTTCAAAGAACACATGAAGATATGGCTTATAGAAAGAGAAAGACTATATGGAGTAAGCAGGCTTAATGAAGGCTTTGAAAATAACTTAGCTAGCATATATACTCCAGGCCTACAATAGAAAAGAGTCTGTGAACCAACGGGGAAAACCTGTCTAGAGTCCATAAAAGTGTCCAGCTCCTCCAGTTACAGATGTGAAGGAATTACAAAAAACCACTATGCCTCTAAAATGAAAATTAAGTTTATACAAATATACTTCTTAGTTATGTCCTTTCAAGCTAAGCAACGTCTTCCACCCACTTACTCTCAGCCTCAGGAGCAATTTACGGTAACACAACCAAATTACATAACCCACAAATAAACGCTCATATGTTGTTGCAAACAAGTCACAAGTTCTCACTTCTCTAAGTTAAAGACTAACGTTAGCACTTGAGGCTCTCGTCAAGGGGGAGGATCTAGCCCACCTAAATTGAGGAGCTGCTGGCAGTTGATGGCTGCTAGGGAAGGGAGGGTCAGACGTCTGGTAGGGTGCCCATGCTCAGTGGATGGCCCTACCCCAATGAACTCACTGGCAGCAGTAACTGGATTCAGTGGGTTACAAAAGGAAGACATGGAGTTAGAGCGAGATTAAGACAGAGCAGTCTCTGGGATAAGCTGGAGTAGAAAGTATGAAATCCTCAAATACATTACAAATGTATTTAAAGGGATCTCCATCAAGTACCCTATTATTCATACCCTGATTTGCTTTTCTTTAAATGTAGGCATGTATAGAGCTACAGTAAGCTATTAGTAAAATGCTGAAAGCATACTAGAAAGCTAAATGATGTGGGTGGGGGTACTGTGGTGCAGTACAGCTGGTGGCAGCTGGATGCTCCAGCAGAAATATCCACAGGAACATCCTGAGTCCTGTGTGTGGCTTGCACTAAAAGTCAAAAAGCAGTGTCTTCTCCGTGTGAGCTGCAGGTGCTCTGCACAGCTTGAATCTGCCAGAAAAATGGTGTGCAAGGGTTCAGTTGTCTAGGAAGGGCTGCCTTATGACAGGCACCAACTGTGTTACTTCCAAACTCATACTTCCAGAGGGCACATTGCACGATGCTTCGCTGCATCCGCCCCAAGGAGCTGTTCAAGCACTGAGTTAAACATGTAAAGCCGTCAAGTTACCGCTTGGCAAAGCCTAAGTACTTAGCAGTAGCTCTAATTGGCCACCAACCACCGGACTACTGGGATGGACACAGCGATGGGAAGTCACCAAGACATTCAAGGCTACACGTTGACCAAGACAAGTTGATTGGGTTTCTAGCTTATAAAGAATAGGCTACTTTACTTCAACCTTGAAATTCACTAGAGATAAGCGAAAAAGGAGCTGCAGAGAAGGTGAGCTGTAAAAATGCAGACTATCAGGAAAGAAGGTAATGGTAAGGACTATGCTCCCCACTCTCAGGGTATAACAGGGAGCCAGCTCATGCGCACATTGCCTATAAACACAGCTACTCAGGACAAGGCAGTAGAATTACATTCAAGGCCAGCCTGGACTACACAGTGGGACTATCTAAAGGTGGGCAGGGAAGAAAAGAAAAAAGAAGCTTGGAAGAAGATGGCTGTGTAGCTTGGCCTACAGTCCTTGCCTAGCAGGCACAGTGTGATGATTCGAATAGGAATGACTCCCATAGAAGCCCAGCACTCAGGACACAGAGACAGGTGACTTCAAGGCCAGCCTGGTCTACAAAGGGAGTTCCAGGACTGCCAGGACTGCTACACAGAGAAACCCTATCTTGAAAAAAAAAAAAAAAGAAACAAAACAAAACAAAAAAAGAATAGCTCCCATAGGCTCATATATTTCAACAGGAAGTGGAAGATTAGGTATGGTCTTGATGGAGGAGGTGTGACCTCATTGGAGGAAGTGTTAGCTGGTGGTGAGCTATTGGGTTTCTAAAGCCCATTCTAGGCCCAGTTCTCTTTCTGCCTGCAGATTAGGAGGCAGCTCTGAGCTACTGCTCCATCTTCTCTCCTATGTGGGTCCTAAATTTTAACTCTCACATATACATACACATATGAAGGTGTAGGTCAAGAAATCAGAAAGAGGACCATGAAAGGAGAAAAGATCTCAAGGGGTGGACAAGAGGGAAAGGCCTAAGGGGGCGGGGCTGGAGATACGGCTCATCGGTTAAGGTATGTATTGCTCTTGGAGAGGACCAGTGTTCGGTCCCCAGCACCCATACGGAGAGGCTCATAAGTGCCTGTAACTCCAGCTCCAGGGGGACCCAACATCATCCTCTGGACTCAATCATGTACACACCCACACACAGAAACATAAAAGATTTAAATTCGTTTTCAAAGAAGGGGTTATGGAATATGTAAGACATGAGGGCAGAAAAGGGAGCTCTTGGTTGGGGAGAAAGGGAACCAGGAAGAGTGAGGGAGAGAAGAGAGAGGAGTGGGCAAGGGTGGTAAGAACAAAGTACATGTGAAAATGCCTTAATAAACCCTTGCTCACCAGGCGTTGGTGGCACACGCCTTTAGTCCCAGCACTTGGGAGACAGGCAGGCGGATCTCTGTGAGTTTGAGGATAGCTTGGTCTACAAAGTCAGTTCCAGGATAGGCAGGGCTGTTACACAGAGAAACCCTGTCTCACAAAAAAAAAAAAACAAGAAAACCACTGCTGACCAGGGAACTATGCAGACAGTCACTTCTCCGCAACTGACAAAGGTACATGAGAACTGACCAACTGCAGAGGACTGGGACCTGCACTCAGGCAGTCCACACAGCACCTGTGCACTTCGTGCTTTCACGTCACTAAGACTCCTGGGAGACCGTGAAAGCTCCGGGTGGATGTGTCTGCGAGATTAAGGTTGACTACCACTGCTTCAGTGGTTGGGAATAACAGCAAATCTCTATGATGTTCTACAAAACAGGAGATCCATACAAACCATACCATGTACAGAAATAAGGCCATGTAAGAAAGGGCAAACAAATGCTCCTCCCTTCAAGAGATGGCCACGAGGGTCTCCGTCGTGTCGGGGCCCACACTAGACACAGAGAACTCAAAGGAGGCCAAAGGGACAGAAGTAAAACTTTTAGTTGATAACAAATTCAAATCTTCTTATTCCTTTTCAGCCCCACACATAATGCCAGTTACTATTGCCAAGACATTTCTGTTTTCACCTAGAGCTGATGCCACAGTAAACTTTGGTGAAAAGGGCATAGGTAAGGGAACAGGGCAAAAATACTACCTGCTCATGCTTACATCCATCCAGAGGGGTTTCCAACATACACAGTTTTCCTCGCATCCAACTTCAAGTTTAGGGCGGGCAAGATGGCTCAGTATAAAAGTGCTTGTACGGAGGCCTGACACCCTGGGTTTGATCCCTGGAACCTTTGTAAACGTGGCCGAAGAAAACCAACTCTACACATCCCCTGACAACCATGGGCACACTGTGGCATGAGCACACCCCCACATCATCATACATGATGAGAATAAACAAAATTTAAAGATTTCTGAAAATTAGAAGTTCTAGATTAACAGCACGTCCTAGCTAACTGAGCATGCATATGGAGGATTTTCAGGACTCTGAAACTTCAAAGATGACATGAAATATGAAATACGACATGTACGAAGCTCAATATGGAAAAGATGAAAAAAATAGTGTTCTTCTTTTAAATACCTTCATATAATCTATATTAACTATGATCAACACTAAAACAAACCAAAATTATCCATACCACTCTTTTACTGGCAAATTAAAGGTAATTTCTTGCCAGTGTCTCTGAGCTTCATAATCACCAAACATTGGGGGTCTTCCAGCACCTAGAATGGAAAGCAAAAAGAAGGTAAAAATGGACTTTTGGCTTACAAAGTTTTTTTTTATTTTGTTTCCTTATAAAAATGCCCTATATCACAAGGGCAATGCAAGACAGGGAAAGAACACAAGGGCTACCGAAGTCAGAGAAGAGGCCTGAGCCCAGTACTGCTGTCACCAAGTGACCACGTGATGGGCAGGTCCTCACTCTCCCTAAGTCAAGAGCCACAGGCTACTCAGAGAACTGCTGGAGCAAATGCCAGAGACGGGTAAACAGCCAGTGCAGAGCCTGGCAGAGCAGACACGGTAAGCAGGGCCACTGCAGCACCACTCAGCTGTTATCAGCACAGGCGTCTATGTCTGCGGTTGCTTTTTGTCTTTTCCGTTTTTATTTGCTAGCAGTGATGGTGCACAACACCCTTAATCCCAGCACTGGGAAGGCAGAGGCAGGATGACCACTATGAATGCAAGGCCAGTCTGGTCTACACAGTAGGTTCCAGGCCAGTCAGGGATATATAGTAAGACTGTTTCAAAGAAATAAATTAACACCCCCCCAAAAAAAACCAAGAACATTTGTGTGTGTTTAAGTGTGGGGGGTGTAAAATATATAGAAGTCAGAGAACAATTCTCAAGGGAGAGTCTTTCCTGCCACCTTATGGGCTACAGAGATGAAACTTGAGTTGCCTAGCTTGCATGAAAGCACCTCTACCCAACATGCCAGCTACCATGTTTTACTTTTACTTCATGAGAAAAACTGGTCTGAATATAAAATGTCACATATATGTCATGTTTGAGTACTTGGTCCACAGCTGGCAGAGCTGTTTTGGAAGGCTGTGGAACCTTTTTGAGGCAGAGACTTGAGGAAGTGGGTCACTGGGGAAGGGCCTTGAGGCCTGCTAGCCAGAGTCCCCCCAAGTCCTCTCCTCTTCCCAATGGGGATTTGGTGTGGGCAGTGATCCGGCTCCTGCCTCAAACTGGAGGGCAGAATAAACTCTTCTCCTTCGGGGTTTCTTCTCAGGCATTTGGTCACCTCAATAGGAAAAATAACAACACAAATACTTCAAGAAAGTACCATAAATTAACAACAAACATCTGTACTTACAAACTGAAAATAAAAAACATAAGGTCAAACAGAGAACTAAAAACAGGCTCTGTACTGACAAAGGTCAGCCTGTACTATCGAATGATTTGTATGAATGCTCAAAGGCTGCTGAGATGTCTAGACAGCTAAAGGAATTTGGTGCCAAACCTGAGGCCAATCCCTGGAACCCACATGCAACTAGAGAACCAACTACGAAGTTGTCCTGACTTCCACACACCAAGCACTGTAGCACATGCAACATACACAATAAACAAGCAAATAAATGTTTAAAGATAAAACAGCTTGTAATTTGCTTTTTGTAAATAAGGGATAAACCTTTAATAACTAACATGTATGTCATAGTGCTAGATACAGTAATCCTATGAACTAAGTGTTATGATTTACCCTATTCAAAGACTGGGAAAAGAGGAAATATTAACACAAGTAGTCAAAAGCAGGGAACATATAAACACAGCAGGTTGACTCTAAAATCCATTCTTACTTTGTTTTGAATCTTTTTTTTAAAGAAGTAAACTACTTAAATGGTTTATCTTTATTTTATGTGCATTGGTGTTCTGCCTGAGTCTGCGTCTGAGTGAGGGTGTCGGATCCCCTGGAACTGGAGTTGCAGTTATGAACTGTCATGTGGGTACCAGAAATTGAACCCTGGTCGTCAGAAGAGCAGCCAGTGTTCTGAACCACTGAGCCTTCTCTCCAGCCCCTAAAACCCATTCTTAACTCCGATCCTATCATGCTCACATAGATGACAGATCTCTATAGCAACTATCAAACACCCTATGTAACTAGCAGTTGACTACGGAACTATGAGGAAACCCAACAAGGTACAATAGAGTCACAGACTTTTTAAGGCAGCAACAAGGTAGAAATCAAAATCTCCATGTATACTTCTAACCTAGCCAGAAGGTGTGTCACTGTGAATAATGAAAGACCCCTGCTCACTGAACTCTAACCCAGATTTTCTCCAGATTTATCAACATTAGTTGTTTGCACTTGCTGGCTGCACTCGACCAGTATTCTCTGAATGCTACAATTCCTAAGGAGACAATCTGCAGACTAACAGCTCTCCAGCATGTCACTGAGTAACTGGCACAAGAAACAACCCACAGCACAAACACATTTGCTGTGGAGCAATCTTTGTACAGTGTAACTATGTATTACTCTCACTGTTTAATAAAGAGCTGACAATGCCCAGTACTTGATACAGCAGAGACAGTGAATTGGTTGGTGCGACACAGCAAGGTGTCTAATTCAAAACCTGTGAGTCCTTCATTTCCCTCTTAGTGAGTGCTCAGGATCCATTTGTGATGGCAGACTAATTATGCCAAGGCTGTCTGAATATAAAGCCCAGGTATTGGCTCTGCCCCCCAAACCTTTCCTTCCAGAACTTTGAAACTTCTGTTCACCCTGCTCACTCTCTATTCTCTGCATATCTTCTATCAACTCATATATGCTGCCTTCAAAAAACACCTCAGGAACCAGGGAGATAGCTCCACAGGTGAAGTGTTTGCCACTGAATCCTGCCAGCCTGAGTTTGATCCCTGGAACCCACACAAAAAGCTGGATGTGGCAGCACTCATCTGTAATCCCAGTGTCTCTGAAGCAGGACCAGAGACAGAGACAGAATTATCCAAAGCCCATGGGTCAGCCAGTCTACAACAGTAAGAGAAGTCTGCCTTCATGAGGCAGCAGGGAGAAGAGGCTACTCAGAGCTGCCTCACATCTACCCACACTCACACATTAGGGTGTAGCTTAGTGAGAGTGTGACTAGGTGTGCAAGGTGCAATCCCTTACACCAAAGCATCAACAAAATGTTGAGCTGTGTGTAAGATAAGAATGACTTCAAAAGCTAGGAATGGATGGGTCAGAGATGGTAGCACACGCTTTAATCCCAACACTTGGGAGGCAGAGGCAGGCAGGTATCTGTGAGTTTGAGACTCACCTGGTCTACTTCAGGCCAACCAGGGCTACACAGTGAGACCCTGCCCCCCCCAAAAAAAATAGGCACAAGGGTCCATGCTTTTAATCCCAGTACTCAGTAGAGGCTAAGAGTTCAAGGCCATTCTTGGCTGCACAGGCTAGGCCAGTCTAGGCTACACAAGCCTTGTCTCAAAAAAACAAACAGAATCATTTCAAATCGCAAACCCCCATGAGTCTCCCCTTATACATTAAAATATAAATGGTGAATTACTGACTTTTTGTAATATGTGTACTTTAGAGATTATGTTTGTCATACAACTACACTACTTCCTGATTGATAACCAAGTACAAATTTTAGTTACTAGAACAGGGTGAAAAAAGGTTTTCCATAAATCAAAGTAAGCAAAATGTTAAACATGTAGTAATTGTAAAATGTACTCAATTAAACTCAATAAGAAGAGAAAACTAATTTCTTCTAATTGTAAGATACGGCACGAGAACCTTTGCAGTCCCATGGCAGGTCAGGCCCAAACTGCTGCTAGTGACAAAGTACACCACCAGAGAGCTGGAGTGTGGAATTTTTTGTCTGCTTGTTTTTTAAAGAGAAGTTTTCTCTTTTTTCTTTAAGATTTATTTATTACTTATGTATACAGTGTTCTGCCTGCCTGTATCCCTGCAGTCCAGAAGAGGGCACCAGATCTCATTAGAGATGTTTGTGAGCCATGTGGTTGCTGGGAATTGAACTCAGGACCTCTGGAAGAGCAGCCAGTGCTCTTAACCTCTGAGCCATCTCTCCAGGCCCCAAGTATGGAGTTTTATTAAAAAAGGAGGAAAGAGAGAATGAGAAAAGGACAGAGAGACAGAGAAAGAGGGAGAAGAGAGAGAGAAGGAGGAGGAGGGAAGGGAGAGAGAGGGAGGGAGGGAGGGGAAGGGGAGGGAGAGGGAGGAAAGGCCAGAAGGAAAGTAAGAGACCAGGAGTTGACGAAACTTGTCTTTTAAAGGGACCTTTGCTTACGGTGGAAATGTGTGCCATAAGCCAAGGCGTGCCTGGATACTAACACTAATAAATTCTTAAAAGAAAAGATTCCTCCAAGATTTTTTATGTTTTTCACATGTGATATGGACATGTGTATGTGAATCCAGCCCAACGAATATAAACCACTAGATATATGGAGTCTTTGGGAAGTGAGATGAGTTAATTTTTTTCTTTTTTCAATGCCCTTAGGATAATAAAGTCAGAAAAGAGTCCAGGTAATGTCCTTCCTATACCTGGAAAAAGACATCAAACTCTCTAGATTTCCTAAAACTACTCTAGAAATCGTGTGGTCGATGTGGAAGAATTGATTATGCTCTCTAGCAAACATAAGAATGGATAACGACTCTCTTCAGGGTTGGGGAACAAGTTTTTATCCAGAGTCTGACCTATTTCAATAAATTCAGCTGACACTGGCTATGAAATTAGTACTTAAGTTTCTAAAACTGCTAAAGTGCCCTCAAAGCAAACCAGAAGGACAGTTCAACTGCGCCCAGAAGGACAGCCCAACTGCGCCTGTGGGAGCTGCACTCAGAAGAGCAAAAGGATTCCTTCCACAGTGATTAATTCTACACTTACTCATGTGAGATTCAGAACGACGTGAAGAAAACACACAACGTGCGGTTACAGAACCCCAATGTTGCCAGGCTCCCAGGAAAATGGGATTAAGTAGCACTAAAAATGTTCATTTTATTAATTGCTTAATTATTCAAAACTGTGTTTAAATATAAAGATAAGCAACTGTCAACAACACATACTTTACAATCAGCTTTAAACAGTCTAAGAGAAACTGAGCTGACAACATTTTTCCATGAATTTCTTTCTTGTTTCAGGTAAGAACGTGTGTGTAACCTTTCACAAACAGTAATGAAAACGTCAAATGAAATCAACCAATTAAATCACATGCTGTCATGCATTTTAATAACTGATATTTTGCAATAAATGATTTTAATGGCATCTTCCTCAGCTACAAATATGACTTGTGGTGGGGGTTGGGGAACTAACAAAGAATCGCCTCCCTCAAGTGTTATAATACTCTGGGTGGAATGTAAGGGGCACTGTAAATCTGTAAATCTCTGTGAGAAATGACAGACTGGCCGGGCAGTGATGGGGTGCACGCTTTTAATCCTATCACAGGGGAGGGGGGGGTGAGACAGGATCTCTCTGAGTTCAAGGCCAGCTTGGTCTACAGAGCAAGTTCCAGAATAGCCGGGGCTACAAAAAGAAACCCTATCACAGGAAGGAAGGAAGGGAGGAAGGGAGGAAGGGAGGAAGGGAGGATGGGAGGAAGGGAGGAAGGGAGGAAGGAAGGAAGGAAGGAAGGAAGGAAGGAAGG